>PVJS01050487.1:0-14295 GCA_004027185.1 Glis glis | reverse complement strand
CGCGCGGGGGCGGTGCAAATGGGCGGGGCATAGGGCAGGGGGCGGAGCGTGGCGCTTCGCGCTCGTCCCCCTCCTCCGGGCCCCGGGTGTCCCCGTGACGAGGCAGCGCGGAGCCGCCGCGGGCCGGGCCCATCCCGCCGCAGCAGCCCGGTGCCGAGCAGAGGCGAGGCGGGGAGGGAGCAGCGCCGAGCGGGGCCGGGAGCGCGGCCAGGTGAGGCCGCCCGGGCGGAGGGGGCGGGGGCTGCGCAGGGCGGGCGCGGGGGGCGTGTTTGCGTGTCTGGGGGTGATGGGGGGAGTGGGTCCAAGGCTGGCGCCTGTGGCTGCTTGCGCGTGTGCGCGTCCCTGCGGTCTTGGGTTCGGGTGGGCTCTGCGCCCGTCCGGCACTGCCCGGGGGGTGCGGGACTGCGTGCGCGCGCGTGTTTGTGTGGAGGGGCCGCCGGGTGTGTATCTGCGTATGCGCTGGGCGGTCATTGTGCCCGCTCGGGGCGCGAGGCGCGGGCCTGCCCCGTCGCAGTCCCTCCGGCGTGGGGATGTTTTCCAAACAGGCTGCCTGCAGGAGACGGGCTCTGCAGCAGCCTGAGCCAGAGGGGGGAGCGCCGCCCCCACAGGCCTCCAGAGACAGGGCGTCCTGGGGACCGCAGATAGACACCTGAGGGAGGGAGAGCGCGCGCACCAGGAGGGGTCCAGAGGCCTGCCCTCAAGGCGAGGCCGAGATGGGGATACTGAGGCAGATGGATGGCGAGGTGGGGAGGTAGACGACAGGCTGGCGGGGGGGGGGATGGTAAGAGAGCCGGCTAAAAGGACAGTCCTGGGAGGACAGAGAGTCATTGAGAAGCGGACAGGCGGACAGAGGCCTAGACCTGCAAAGGGGCAGAAGGTTAGGATGGACAGAGCCCAAGAATCTGATAGAGGTTAGCTCAGAAGTCCTGGGGCTGAAAGCTCAAGCCAGGAATTGAAAATGAGTTAAGGAGTAAGAGCCTCCAAGTCCTGAGTTGCCCCTCTTCCAAGCACATCCCAGATTGGATCTTGGTCAAGAAGCAGCTTCTGGCCACCCCAAGTTGGTCCATCCTTCTGGGCCAAGGGAATATCCTGGCCCTCTGACTCTGCCACCCCTCCCTCTTGGTTCCATCCCACCCACCTTCCCTCCCTGGTATCCCAGCAACCCTGGGTAATTTAGGGGAGGCAGAGGTGAATGGTTGCCATGACAATAGAGGCTGTAAAAGGTCACTCTTGCCTTAGCCTAGGCGGCCTTGCAGCAGACTGGAGCTGGGATTGAGGGGTCCCAGATGGAAAGCTGCTAAGTTTTTCTCCTCTCTCATTCTGCCCAGAATGGTGCTGGAAGGAAACCCCGAAGTGGGGTCCTCCCGAACCTCAGACCTCCAGCACCCCGGGAACAAGGGCTCTTGTATTCTCTCTTCTCCTGGTGAGGATGCACAGCCGGGCGAGGAGCCCATCAAGTATGGCGAACTCATCGTCCTGGGGTGAGCCTCCCTGGTCCAGGGGGGGGGTGGGCACCTGGCACTCCCCAGGGCAGCCAGAAGGAGGGCCCCAGCTCCCCTATGTAGGCCCTTCTGCTGTTTGTCCCTTGTTATCTTCCCAGTTGAAAGACAAAATTGACCAACCCACCCCAATTCCTAATGATTATTTTATCTTCCCGTTTCTCATAAATTCCTGAGACAACTTTTAACTTCCCACCCAAATTTCTGATTGGATGAAAAAAAAAGTAACACCAGCTGCCTTCCACAAAGCACCTAGTGTGTGTAGTGTGGGGTGAAGAACTCTGGTTCTGCAGCAAACCTGCTTGGTTCTAATCCTGCCTCTGCAAGTTGCCGAACTTCCCTGTGCCTCTGTTTCCCCATTTTGCAAACAGGGATAACAATAATGCCAACCTCAGAGGGTTGTCGGAAGGAAGGAAGGAAGTGATTTCTGTAAAATTACATAGAACAGCGCCCAGCTGTTCATCAAGTGTTCTGGGAGGCAGGCCTGTGCCAAGCCCTTTCATGGACATTATTTCATTTCAATCTTCACAAAGATGCTGTGAGGAAGGAGGTGAGGAAACCGAGGCTCAGAGAGGGGAAGTGACTGGCCCAAGGGCACACAGCTGGTAAGTGGCAGGGCTGGGATTTGGACCCAGGTCTTTCTTACTCTAGGTCTAGTGCACTGTCACTCAGCCACAGCTCACCCTCATGCTACAGATGGGAGAACTGAGGCCAGGAGAGAGGAAGCAATGGGAATTGGTGGCTGGGCAGAGCTCATTCCTTCCTGGGTTTTGCTGCACCTGGATCCCTGCGCCTCCCACACAGATCCCTCCTCCTCCTCACCCATGTTTCTTTTTGGCCTCTCTGCCATAAGTCCTGAACAAACTACTTGATAGGACCTGATAGGCTATAGTATCATGATGACAATGATTAAGGAATAATAACAACTACTCTTTGTTGACACACATGTGCCATGTTTTTTTTTTAAAGTAACACTTACAGCTAACACTTACCAAGGGTTTGCAGTAACTATACCAAACTGTGCCAAGGATTCTCAAATGCTTTATCTTGTTTAGCTCTCAAAATGAACCTGCAAGGTAGGTCCTGAAAAAATGAGCCCCATTTTACAGAGGTTGTGTGATGAGAAGGGCTAAGATTTAAGCCAGGCCTGCCTGAGTCCTGAGCCTGGGTCCTGAGTCCTGAGCCTGGGTCCCTCTAGGTCTGCTCCCCCCATTCCATAGGAAGAGCTCAAATGGGCAGAAGCAGTCCCTTCTTGGGGTCTTGCATGGGAAAAGCAGCTGCTTAATGTCCCCAAGGAAGGGCTAGCTTTCCAGCTGAAGGCAAGGCCACTGGTGGTGGGGACCTATGGGGATGAGCCCTCTTGATAGCCATCTGTCCTCTGCAGACCAGGGAAGCCCCACCCTTGCTCTGTATGAGAGCCACCGGGGTGTACATTTCAAACACATTTTGATGGGCCCACCCCAAACCTACAGAATCAGAATCTCCATGACTAGGGCCAGAGAAGCTGGATTTTAGCAGACTCACCAGGAGATTCTGACTCAAGTGGTCTGTATTTGGCAGCTATTTATCCCATCACTTCCTATCCTAAACCTTCTGTGGCTCCCCACTACTCACAGAATAATGTTCTTAGCCTGGTGTTCCCCGCCCTTCCATGAACTTCATCTTCTCTTATTGCACTTCACAGCTCAAGTCACCAATCCCTGATCTCAGGAAACCCTGTCAGCCTGGGGGCCTTGGCCCAGGCAAGCCCTCCATCTGGAAGGGTGTTTACAAGTTCAGAGTCAGGCTGACCTGAGCTCAGATCTGGACTTTTACTTACTAGCCTGAGGCAAATCACTTTACCTCCTTGAGCCTCGATTTCTCTCGTTCTTAAAATGGGAAGAAAGACAATTGCTTGGCAGGACATTGCACAGATTCCATTAGGTGATTAAGAACGTGAAGGACCAGGAGCACAGAGGTGGCAGTGTGTGGCTGCTGTGACTCCTCCATCTTTGCCTCTCACGATCACTCCCTCCTGACAGGAGCTGGAAAGGAAGGTGGAGATTTGACTTGTATGGAGATGTGGAGGTAGTGGCATTGTGGGTCTATTTTTTTCCCATTTCCATTTCTAGTAGTGATGTAATAAATGATAGTTTGCTATAGGTGAATTCTTTTCAGTTCTTCAAGGCCAAATATAGGTGTTTTCTCTCCCAGAAACCTGATTCTGGGAACAGAATTCCTTCTTACCTCTGGCCCTGGGGTGCACTTAGCTTGTGCCTGGGTCACCATGGCAGGTGGTGCCTGGGTTCCTTGAGATGCTGGGGGTCCCCTCCACTAAGGGCACAAAACTGACCCATGGTGTGTCACTTCTACCACCCCAGTGCCCAGTACCTGTCCATGCATGGCTCAGGCATCCAGCAAATACTTGGTTAATTGAATGAATGACTCCTCCCCAAACCAGTGCGCTGATTTGTTACTGTTGGTTCTAGAGCTTGTTTATCAAGGTAGGATCTGCCCAGAGTTGGCAGTTTTCTCCAAGTCTCAGCAGGGGCTCATTTTCTCTTTCTTTCTCTCCTCCCTCAATCCTGTCTTCTTAACCCCCCCGCAACCACAGCTACAATGGGTGTCTAGCAAGTGGGGACAAGGGCCGCCGGCGGAGCCGCCTGGCACTGAGCCGCCGGCCACATGCCAACGGAGTGAAGCCAGACGTCATGCACCACATCTCTACGCCACTCGTCTCCAAGGCAAGCAGCTCGTCCCAGTGGACCTGGCGCTGTCCTGCCCTCCCTGCCCCGGGGCCAGATCTTCAGGCTTCCCAGACCTACCTGCCTCCAACCCACCACGTCATCACAGAGAGACGGTGATGATGGGGAATCCTTTGCAGTGTGCACAGTCATTATAGTTCTCAGAACATTTCCTTGACCACCAGACCCCATTCATTGGATGGAAATGATCGGTTTCATTTTAGAGGCCACCAAGGCTCCAAGAGGAGGACGTGACGGTCCCACAGTAGTGGTGAAGGGAAAGCCATGGCTTCAGAGGGTTGGGGGTAGAAGTCAGCCTCTGCTGTTTCCAGCCATGTGGCCTTAGGCCAGTTCTTCTCTCTAACTTTCTGGTCCCTCAACTGTAAAATGAGAACAATAAGCCCATTCTTGGGGTGGCTGGAGGATTAAATAAGGGGACCCATGGAGAACACCTGCTGCCAGTCCCCCTCTGCGCAGGATGGAGCCACCCCTGCCCAGGAGTAGCCGTTGGGACCTGAGCTTGTTTCTGACTCAGAAGCTCAACCTCTCCTGGCTGTGTGCCCTGAGAGGTGACTTCTTTCTCCCCACAGGCACTGAGTAACCGAGGCCAGCACAGCATCTCCTACACACTGTCCCGGAGCCACTCAGTCATAGTGGAGTACACACATGACAGCGACACAGACATGTTCCAGGTATGCTCAGCCTCTCCACCAGCCTCCTCCTGGCTGCCGGCTCTGTAGGCATTCCAGAGTAAGACCATAAGACCAAAGGCCATGGGAAGGGTGCCTTGGGGGGACTCGGTGCAGTGGACTGCTCTTCACATGAGGAGGCTGGATGTCCTGGCGTGGGCCACTGACTTTACACTCACGCAGCAAGTAGTGGCTGTGCCAAGACTCAGACTCCCAGGGCACACCTGTAATCCCAGTACTTGGGAAGCTGAGACAGTAGGATTGTAGGTTCAAGGCTAGCCTCAGCAACTTAGCAAGACCCTGTTTCAACATAAAAAATAAAAAGGGCTGGAGCCAGGCGTGGTGGCACATGTTTGTAATCCCAGTACTTGGGAGGCTGAGACCGGAGGATCTGGGTTCGCCGTCAGCCTCAGCTACTTAGTGAGGCCCTCTGCAACTTAGTGAGACCCTGTTTAAAATAAAGAACAAAAAATAGGGCCGGGGATGTAGCTCAGAGGTAGAATGCCCCTGGGTTCAATCCTCTGTTCCGGAAAAAAAAAAAAATAGGGCTGGGTGTGTAGCCTGGAGGTAGAATACCCCTGGGTTCGATCCAGGTACTGCCAAAAATAAAATAAAATAAATAAAAATGGCTGGGGGTATAGCTTAGAGGTAGAGTGCCCCTGGGTTCAATCCCCTCAGTACCTAAAATAAAATAGGGCTGGGGAGTGTAGCTCCTGGGTTCAATCCCTAGTAACATGCGCGCGCGCGCACACACACACACACACACACACGCACACACACACACTCAAGATGCCCAAACAGTGGGAGGCCATAGGGTTTCAGAGTTCAGAGGGCAGGTGTGAGAATCATCATACCTGGGTTCAGAGGCCACCTCCATCACTTACTGACGGAATGACTTTGGGAGTCCTTTAACCTCTCTGGGCCTTGATTTCCTTATTGGTAAATGGGAACCATAATAGCACCCACCCCCTGAGAAGATTAACTGAGGTATTGCTTAGTATGCTTGGCATATAGTAAATTCTTACTACAAAGTCACTATTTGCTCTGAATATTTAAGCCCTCCCACACCAGTCAGTGTCAATATTTAAGCTGTCTCACACCACACCAAGGTCTTTTCATTGTTATGTCAGCAAATCAACTAGTTTTTATTGAGTGGGGTACTCCTCAGAGCTGCGGGGGCTGCAGAGAAGGAGCAGCTCCCGACCCTGGCTGATTGGATATGGAGACCCCACCTGGGATCCCAGAGGGTCCTGGGAGCTGCGATGGTGCTGCCCTTCCTCTGGGCCTGGCAGCCTTATAGCTTGGTGGCCCTGCACACAGAGCAGCTGCTGGGCTGCGGAGGAGGGAAGCCCATGAGATCCACCTGTGCACCTGTAAGGCCTGCACGCGCCCTCCCCTCCCTTGCAGATTGGCCGCTCCACTGAGAACATGATCGACTTTGTGGTGACAGACACATCCCCCGGAGGAGGGGCTGCCGAGGGCCCTTCTGCCCAGAGCACCATTTCCCGCTATGCCTGCCGCATCCTCTGTGACCGCCGGCCACCCTATACTGCCCGCATCTATGCCGCTGGTTTTGATGCCTCCAGCAACATCTTCCTTGGAGTGAGTGAGCCCCCAGGCAGGGAACAGCTCTTCATCGGAGAGTGAGCCGAGGGGGAGGCTGGGGAGGTACAGCACCCTGGAGCTGTGGGCGAGCCCACAGTCGTCCTACCAGGACCCATTCAGGCCTTAGCAGCTCCACTTCACAGACGCATAGAGTAAGGCTTAGGGAGGTCAGGTGGTAGCCCGAGTCATGCAATCCTCTGGGGGCTACCTCTGAACCTGAGGGTAGAGAGGAAGCCTGCTGGGGGCTACTCAGGGATGTGATCTGATCCCTCATGTGGTCCCAGGAGCGGGCAGCCAAATGGCGGACCCCCGATGGCCTGATGGATGGCCTGACCACCAATGGGGTCCTGGTGATGCACCCCGCGGGCGGCTTCTCCGAGGACTCGGCCCCGGGTGTCTGGCGGGAGATCTCTGTCTGCGGGAACGTGTACACGCTGCGGGACAGCCGCTCAGCCCAGCAGCGGGGGAAGCTGGTAGGTGGTCCACTCCATCTCCCCCTTCCCATCCTTCCCAGGCCCTCACAGTCTGCCCAGCCCCCATCCAAGCCAGGAGCTGATCTGTTGTCCTCATGATCAAGGGAGCCCCGCTGGGCCCCATCTGGGGGAATCCCAGACTCAGGGAGTTCTTGGCACCTGCCACTTGACCCACAGACGGGCACCTGCAGGTGTAGCCTGCACACTGCTAGAGATCTACGGAGCGTGTGAAGTGGCACTGCGCAGAGGCACCATGCAGTACCCAGCAGCTTTGAGGCTGCCGGCAGCTTAAAAAATCACACCCTCTTATGAGGGTGACACTTGGCCCGTGTGTGAGCAGTTTATAGCCAGGAGCGTTGGCAGTTTGTAGTATGTCTGTCACGTACAAGCGGGTTTAGCTTTATTATCCTCTCCCAGCGGGAAAGGGCCCTTGGAGTAGTTCTGATGATGCCGGCCGCGTGGAAGCACCACGTGGTACAGATCAGAGCGCTAAGGTTGAGAGCTGGAAGTGAGTCCTAGAGAGAGCCAGGGGCATGTGGCCACGCTCCTCCTGGGTCTGAGCACATTTACCAAGGAAATGAAAAACCTCAGGGAAAAGCAGGGCTCAGCTTCTCGAGCGTCAACTCTACCAGGAAATTTGGGAAGAATTAGTTTTAAAAACTATGCACGTGAGCTGGGCATGGTGGCACATGCCTATCATCCCAGTATTTGGGAGGCTGAGACAGGATAGCAGGTTTGAGGCCAGCCTCAGCAACTTAGTGAGACCTTCAGCAACTTAGCAAGACTGTCTGTCTGCCTGCCTGCCTGCCTGCCTGCCTGCCTCCCTTCCTTTGTACTGGAGATTGAATGCAGGGGCATTCTACCTCCAAGCTACACCCCCAGCACTTTTTTATTTTTTATTTTGAAATGGGGTCTCACTAAGTTGCTGAGGGTCTCGCTAAATTGCTGAGGTTGACCTCAAACTTGCAATCCTTCTGTCTCAGCCTCCCAAGTACTGGAATTACAGGTGTGTGCCACCACACCTGGCACAAAATCCTGTTTCAAAATAAAAAATAACCAGGTGCGGTGGCATAAACCTGTAATCCTAGTACTTGGGAAGCTGAGACAGAAGGATCGCAGGTTAGAGGTCAGTCTGAGCAACTTAGCAAGGCCCTCGGCAACTTAGTGAGACCCTGTCTCAAAACAAAAAATAAAATAGGGCTGGGGTGTAGCTCAGAGATAGGACACTCCTGGATTCAATCCCTAGTACCACACATACACACACATACACACACACACACACACACACACACACACACACACACATGCACTCTATACACATAAACTATATATATGCTTGTTAGTATGTATAGTGTGCCACTGTGTGCCAGGCACCATTCCCAATGTTTACACGTATTGATTCATTTAATCTTCATGAGACCCACTTGAGACACCAGGACATGGAATCCACCTTGAGGATGAGGAGACTAAGACAAGGACACAGAATTACTGACGGTGAGGCCAGAATTCAAACCCAGGACTCTGGCTGCAGAGTTCTTGCTGTTAACCATGACCCCTGGGACAGCTGCTTTGGGCTAAGTATCCAGCCCTGTGAGAGATGTTTCCTGTCTCTGCCATTATGGGAGAACTTCAGAAAGAGTTTTAGAAAGACCCTGTTTGGTCCTGACCTCCTGATTTAACAGATGAGGACACCAAAGCCCAGGCCAAGAGCGAGGGATGGCATGTACCTGGGTAGCACCATCTGCCTTCCCACATGGCCACCCAGCCTGCCCTGCTGGGCCAGTGTGCCCTCCGGGGAGTGGTAGTGGGATGGGTGGGGGCTTGGCTGGGGCGAGGCTGCCCCATGGCAGGGTAGGGGCCTCTTGGGCTAAGGCCCTTCTGCTGCCTCTGGCAGGTGGAAAACGAATCAAACGTGCTGCAAGACGGCTCGCTCATCGACCTGTGTGGGGCCACGCTGCTGTGGCGCACTCCGGCGGGGCTGCTGCGGGCACCCACGCTGAAGCAGCTGGAAGCCCAGCGGCAGGAGGCCAACGCGGCGCGGCCCCAGTGCCCCGTGGGCCTCAGCACCCTGGCCTTCCCCAGCCCCGCCCGTGGCCGCACAGCACCTGACAAGCAGCAGCCCTGGGTCTACGTCCGTTGCGGCCACGTCCACGGCTACCATGGCTGGGGCTGCCGGCGGGAGCGGGGACCCCAGGAGCGTGAGTGTCCTCTCTGCCGCCTTGTGGGGCCCTACGTGCCACTGTGGCTTGGCCAGGAGGCTGGCCTCTGCCTGGACCCTGGGCCGCCCAGCCATGCCTTTGCACCCTGCGGCCACGTCTGCTCAGAGAAGACTGCCCGCTACTGGGCCCAGACGCCGCTGCCCCACGGCACCCACGCGTTCCACGCTGCCTGCCCCTTTTGTGGGGCCTGGCTCACTGGCGAGCATGGCTGCATCCGCCTCATCTTCCAGGGGCCGCTGGACTAGGCTCCCGGGTCTTTGCTGCCGCGCCTGCCTGCTCACCCAGGGCCCCCGCCTCCTGCAGCCCAGATGGAGCTCTGCATGTGGGACTCTACTTAACAGCGCATAGCCACACTGGTTGGACACATCCGATGGGCTGTGTCCCTCGCCCAACTATGGCCCCCAAGGGGGTCTCCGGGATCTCTACCCCAGTCTACTGATGGGGACTTAAGCAGCTCTGCCCCAGGTTGATGGAGGGAAGCCCCACGCCCATGCCCTTCTTAGGGTGTCCTACATCATGCCGCCTACACTGTGCCCCTGGGGGAGTGAAGGGGCTGTGGCCCCTGATCCCCAGCTTAGGCTGGCTGCGCCCTGAGCCTGCCGACCCAGTAACAGACGTTTGTCCTTCATGCTGCTGCCCTGGGTTCCTCTATAAACCTCGCTGCTCAGCTGCCCTCACAAATCCACGTGTCCCGCATGCATGCCCCGAGCGAGGGGTGGGTGGGCAGCAGGCTGGGACTGGCATTTGCTAATGTTAAGGACTGGACTCTGTGCCAAGGGGGATCCGCGGACACAGAGACAATCAGGTTCCCCACCTGGTGGAGTTCATAGGTCTAGTGGAGAATGGACCAGATTACTGTCCCCAGATTACAGATAGGCGGCTTCATATGTGCTAGGGTCAGAGAATTCTCAGGGACTGGAGGCAGTCCTCCCTGGCCATGGAAAATTGAGCCAGGCATTCAGAGGAGGCATAGGAGCTCAGCCTCCATGGTAGCACAGAAGCATCCAGGCCCGCTGGATGGGGTGGGTGCTGAGCAGGTCAGGAAGCAGGGGCTGAGTGGCAGCTAGGGCTGGAGCAGAGGGTGCGGCCGTGCTGAAGGGAAGATGCTGGATGGAGCATTTGGACCCTCATCTGTGGACAGCCAGAGGTCAACAAAGCAGGGGGAGGACTCGGCTCCAGAGCATTAGCTCTGACACAAGGGCTACCATCACTGCATGCCCACCATGTGCCCACACTGTACCAACTGTAATAACAGCTGCATTCATTGAGCACTCACCAGGCACCAGGCTCTGCTTCCGGGAGGGAGCTGTCACCATTTGCATTCCCAGGGAGATGAAGGCACATGCTCCAAGTCACACAGCTAGAAAATGGCCAAGCCAGGATTTGAACCCACAGCATCCATTAGGCGGTAGAGCCTGCCCCTCTCCATCACAGTGTGGCTGTCCTTCAATGGGAAGGGCTAAACAGCATGTTTTTGGAGCTTTTCCATCAAAATGCTTGGCAACCAATGAGCTCAGTGTGCAGAGGGGGTAAAAGAGAGGGAGTGTGGGTGTTTGGGCTGGGGCCTAGTGTGCCCTGGTTGCCATGGAGGCCAAGTCTGAGCTGGAACTCTTATAGGCACCCTGGCTGAGTCAGCTATTCCGTGAGCCAAAGGCTGAGCTGGGGGTGTTGCTGAGGCTGCCCCCTGACCAACCAGAAAGACAGGTAGATGGACCTTCATAGAGGCATTCATACCAGGGTATTGTCCCCAGTGCAGGACAGATGCCAGAGCCTTAGGGAGTGGAAATTCCACCAAGAGACACCTGCCTAAGGCCACACAGCTGGTTGTGACCAGAAAGCCCAAACCTGGGCCATTGAGAGGACAGAGGGCAATCGAGCACGGTGAGAAGAGGGACATGTGATTGCATTCTTGCTTCCAGAGTATCACACGCTGCAGTGGGATGGAGGGCAGCTGGGGATGCCCCAGTGGGCATTCCAGCCCCTGCCCCAGTACTAGAAATGCAACTCTTCCCCAATTATTCTCTCTTCTGACCCTATTGGGGACCAGGAAAGGGAACATTCTGAACCTATTTCTGGTGGGGAATCTCAGACTCTGGGAGGAGAGATGGGCAACAGGCACCACTCTGGGCTCTTGGGAGAACTCTGGTGGGAGGGGTCAGACAGCCGTAGACCTGCCCCAGCTCTGCCTCTTGCCAGCTCTTGGAGCCTCAGTTTCCATAATTGTTAAATGGAATGACAGTCCCTACCTCACCAGGTGGTTGTGAATGTATGAAAAGCACCTGTGACCTAGTCGATACTTAAGGTGACTTCCTTGCCTACTCCTTTTTATTCCCTTGGCTAAGAGCCAAGGCAGGGGACGGCCGTGACTCCAGGGGGTAGACTGCTCCATGTGATTGTGTGTTTGGGGAAGATGGAGGGTACAGTGTGGTGGAAGGTCTGAATAAGGCTAGGTCCTAGTTCAGAGACCCCTGAAGACATGCTGTGAGGTCTTAGGGAAGTCAATGAACCTCTTAGCCTCAGTCCTCCCATCTGTGCAATGGGTAAAATGATGCCCTATCTCAGCGGTTTTGCAAGAATTAAATGAGATCCTCCGTGGCAAGCTGCTGGCAAAGGACCTCAGTAAGTGCTCCTATCAGCTAGGTCCTGGGTCCTGAGTAGTGGGATTTTGTGTGTGTGTGTGGGGGGGGGGTACTGGGGATTGAACCCAGGGGCATTCTACCTCCCAGCTACACTCCCAGTCCTATTTTATTTTATTTTGAAATAGGGTCTCACTAAGTTATGGAAGGCCTCGCTAGGTTGCTGAGGCTGGCTGCAAACCTGTGATCCTCCTGTCTCAGCCTCTCAAGTACTGAGATTTCAGGCATGCAACACCATGCAGGGCAGTACCAGGATCTTTTGTTTGCCTGAGCTGTCCCCTGGTGGCAGTGGACAGTTTTCCCTGCTATGTGTATTTCAGCTTCATGTCAGTCTACTTCATACCCATTTTGTGTGTGTGTGTGTATGTGGGAGGGGTACTGGGGATTGAACCCAGTAACATTCTACCTCCAAGCTACACCCCTAGCCCTTTTATTTATTTATTTTTGCAGTACTGGGGATTGAACCCAGGGACATTCTACCTCTGAGCTATACCCCCAACCCTATTTTTTATTCTTTATTTTTGAAACAGGATCTTATTAAGTTGCAGAGGGCCTCACTAAGTAGCCGAGGAACCCGCAGTCCTCCTGTTTCAGTGTCCCAAGTGTGTGCCACCACACCCAGCTTATTTTTATTTTGAAATGGTCTTACTAGGTTGATGAGAGTCTCACTACTTGCTGAGGCTGTCCTCGGACCTGCGATCCTCCTGTCTCAGCCTCCCAAGTACTGGGATTACAGGCGTGGGCCACTGAGCCCTGCACTTCATACCCATTTTGAAGATGAGAATTGAGGCACAGGAAAGAAGGGTGACTTTCCGAAGACTATAACCCTTTTATTGAACTCCCCCTTATAATGACAACTGTCATCAGAGCCAACAGGTAATAACACTGTCAAAGCAAGGCCTTGTACACCTTTGTGAATGAGATAGTGGTGCTTGTGGTGGGCAGTCTGCGCCCTGGGCCTAGACACAGGCATGGCAAGGAGAGTGTGCCAGATTTCAGTCCCCCACCCCAAAAGCGCCATCCAGTCAACAGTCACTGAAGCCTCCACTATCCCTTGGAATGGATTCGAATATTAGCGGGGTTTTCAGGTTGAAGTCAAGACTCAGAGAGATAAAATGACCCACCTATGGTCACACATCAGTAGTTAACAGTAGCCTGATTTGACCTTAGGCGACCTGGCCCCGCCCCCAGGCTGATCTGAGCTCCTCCCTGTGCTCCCCACTCCGTCCATGTCCAGCACCAGGCACTTCCTCATGTCTTGCTCCACCAACCCACCCAGACCAGACCGTCCCCACTTGTAAGAGTGGACTGCTGGCCAGGCGTGGTGGCGCACGCCTGTAATCCCAGTACTTGGGAGGCTGAGACAGGAGGATAGGTTTGAGGCCAGCCTCAGCAATTTAGCGAACCGCTGTTTCAAAAATTAAAAAAAAATAAATAAATATAAATAAAAATGGCTGGAGGTGTAACTCGGAGGTAGAATGTCCCAGGGTCCAATCCCCTGTACCAAAAAAAAAGAAAAAAAAAGTGGACTTGTGGCTCATCTGCCCTGGGCTGCCTTTGGGGTCGCAGGAAGCTTTCCCATCCATCGGGCAAATCTGGCAAGCGCCAAGAAACCAACAGCCCCTTCCTGCCCTCGCCTCTGTGTGCAGAGAGAGGAAACTGAGGCTCGGAAATGTTTGCGGCTACTTCCAGTCCCAGGGTGATCAGTGGTGCTGCAGTGAAGCCCTCCGGGGCGTTTCTCTGCGGCCCTGAGCAGGTGGAGTCGCCGCTCGCCAGTAGCCTGGATTTCAGCACCGAGAGCTCTGCAGCCCCCTAAGTCTGAGCCCCAGACCACCAAGTCCAGTGAGGAAGCAGGAGCCAGGTTACTCCCATTGTGCAGGATCCCACCTGAAAACTGAAGTCGGGGGACTCTGTGGCGAAACCCCAAAGAGACCGGGGGTCCTGGTTGAGTGTGTGGGGTAAGGACCCTGGTGCTACATCCATAACACTCACGCAGGCCCCGCCCGGGCTCGGGGACTTTGTCAGCCGGGTCTGCCAGGACCAGGCCGCGGCCGGGAAGGGTGCCCGGGCCCTGCGCGATCGTGGCCAGCGGACAAAAGGCCAAGGCCGCTGGGCCCATCCACGCGCCACCCGTAGCGCCTGGGGGCGGGGAGTGGGCGGGCCGGGGGAAAAACTCGCCTCGGCGCGCCTATTGGCTGGAGCCGCCGCCTATCTGGGCCCCAAGACCAGACAATTGGCCGGTGGGGGCGGGGTTTGAGGCGCCCCAATGAATGGGGGAGCCGGAAGCAGGAAGTGAGTTTGCGAACGGAGCAGCTACTGCAGGTGAGGCACGGCGCCCGGGTTTCGGGGTCACGGTGTGTCATCCTCAGGGGACAAGAGCGAGATGGGCCTAGTGCAAGACCATTCCCTTTCTGCCCACCCTCCAGTACCCCTTCCAAAGTCATCCCGGCC
>PVJS01050486.1:0-14296 GCA_004027185.1 Glis glis | reverse complement strand
CCCTTTCTATTTTTTTTTTTTTTTTGTGGTTCTGGGGATTGAACCCAGGGGCATTCTACCTCCGCTCTACACCCCCAGCCCTATTTTTTTATTCTTTATTTTGAAACAATATCTCACTAAGTTGCGGAGGGCCTCACTAAGTAGCTGAGGCTGGCCGCGAACCTGGATCTTCCTGTCTCAGCCTCCCAAGTACTGGGATTACAAGCATGCGAACCTGGATCTTCCTGTCTCAGCCTCCCAAGTACTGGGATTACAAGCATGCACCACCACACCCTGCTATCTTATTTTTTATTTTGAAACAGGGTCTTGCTAAATTGCTGAGGTTGGCCTTGAACCTGTGATCTCCTGTCTCAGCTGCCCAAGTACTGGGATTACAAGCGTGGGCCACCATGCTCAGCTGTTTTTCATTCTTTTAATAGTGTTCTTTGCACAAAAGTTTTAAATTTTGATGAAGTATAATTTATCTATTTGTTTTTATTCTGTTGCCTGTGCTTTTCGTGTCATGTCCCAAGTAATCTCACCAAATCCAATGTCATCTTTTCCTACTGCTTTCCTCTCAGGGCTTTATAGTTTTAGCTCTTAGGTTTTATAGTTTTAGCTTTTATAGCTTTGGTCCATTTGAGGTTTTTGTTTTGTTTTGTTTGCATATGGTATAAGGTAAGGTTCCAACTTCATTGATTTGCATGTGAATATTCAGTTTTCCCTGCATCCAGAGTTGAAAATGTATTTAACCAGCCCTATTTTATTTTTTTCATTTTTTATTTTTTTGCAGTACTAGGGATTGAACCCAGGGGCATTCTACCTCTGAGCTATACCCCCAGCCCTATTTTTGTTCTTTATTTTGAAACAGGGTCTCACTAAGTTGCAGAGGGCCTCACTAAGTAGCTGAGGCTGGCCGCGAACCTGGATCCTCTGGTCACAGCCTCCCAAGTACTGGGATTATAAGCGTGCGCCACCACGCCTGGCTCTATTTTATTTTTTATTTTGAAACAGGTCTCACTAAGTTGCAGAGGGCCTTGCTAAGTTGCTGAGGCTGGCTGCGAACCCCCAATCCCCCTGTCTCAGCCTCTCAAGTACTGGGATTATAGACGTGTGCCACCATGCCTGGTGTCTTTTAATATGGTGAATTAGATCACTAGATGTAGTGGAAATTCTCAGAACTAACAAACTGCTTTTGCATTCCTGGTACACAGTTAATGAAATACTGCTTTGTTTTAGTCACTCATGTTCCTTTTCATATAAAATTAAAATGGCTATGGGAATTGTTTAGAAAAAGATTGTGCCTTCTCAAAAAATGTTCTTGAACAGTGTGCCTTCTTATTGATCTACATCAAACCTTTTTTCATTTAAAAAATATACTGCTTTACTTATAACATATGTTATATTACCTTTTATTCTTTTACAGATTGTCATTACTAATTTTTATTAAGACCAAATTTATATGCTGTACAATTCAGCCTTTAAAAATGTATAATTCGGCAGCATTTTTAGTATATTCACAAAGCTGTGCAAATAGCAGTCACAACCATCTAATTTGAGAACACTTTCATTACCCCAGAGAAACTCAGAACACATGAGCAGTTAGTTATTGGCCATCACCTCTTCCCCAGCTCCTGGCAACCACTACTCTGCCTTCTGTGTACATTTGCTTGTTTGGGACATTTCATCTAAACAGAATCACACGTTTATGTGGTCTTTTGTGACTGGCTTTTTTACTTAGCATAATGTTTTTATTTTTCAGTTGTAGCATTTATCAGTAATTAATTCCCTTTTATTGCCAAACAACTTTCCATTGTTTAAGGATATATATTTTATTTATCCTTTCTTCAGTTGATGGGTCTTTGGGTTACTTCTACTTTTTGGCTACTACGAATAGTGTTATTATCCTTAATGTTGCTGTGACGGTGCATGCCTGTAATCCCAGCTACTCGGAGGCTAGGCAGGAGGATGGAGGAAAAAGGTGCTGTGAGAACTGGTTATGGTGGCATGCTCCTGTAGTCCCAT
Source organism: Glis glis (assembly GCA_004027185.1). Lineage (NCBI taxonomy): Eukaryota > Metazoa > Chordata > Mammalia > Rodentia > Gliridae > Glis > Glis glis. The sequence continues at coordinate 12,292 of PVJS01050486.1, read as the reverse complement.
CCACTCAGGAGGCTAAAATGGGAGAATTGCTTGAGCCCAATCTGGGCAACATGGTGAGACCCTGTCTTGGAAAAAAAAAGTTACTATGTGTAAGGTTGTGTGGATGTCTATTTTCATACTCTTGGGTAGATGGATAGATGCCTGGAGGTGGAATTGCTAGGTCATATGGTAACTTTATGTTTGATCATTTGAGAAACTGCTAGTGTTTTCCAAAGGGGCTGCAGTGCTATTTTGTATTCCCACGAACAGTGTATTAGGATTTCACTTTCTCTACATCCTCACCAACACTGTATCTGGTTAGTAGGTTTGAAGTGATTATTTTATTGTGGTTTTTGATTTGCATTTCCCTAATGACTAATGGTATACAGCTAATGACTAGTGATGTTTCAAGTGCTTATTGGCTAGTTTTGAGAATTATCCATTCAAATCCTTTCTCTTCCTATTTTGTGGTACTGGGGGTTGAATCCAGGGGCATTCTACCCCTAAGTTGTACTCCTGCCCATTTCATTTTATTTATTTTTGGTGCTGGGGATTGAACACAGGGGCATTCTACCTCAGCTACACCCTCAGCCCTTTTTATTTTGAAACGGTCTCACTAAGTTGCTGGGAACTTTGCTGAGTTGGTGAAGTTGTCCTGGAACCTGTGATCCTCCTGTCTCAGCCCCCCAAGCATGCTGGTATTACAGACATGTGCTACTGTGCCCAGTTAAGTTAATATATATATATTTTGTATGTAGAGGTCTAGCTTCATTCTTCTGCATGTTGATATTTGGTAGTGCTGAAACCAGTTTTTCTTTTTGGTGCTAGGGCTTTAAGCTTGCTAAGCATGTGCTCTACCACTGAGACACAAGAGACAGGGCTTGCAGGGTGTGGTGGTGCACGCTTGTAATCCCAGAACTTGGGAGACCCCAAGACAGGAGGATCGCAGGTACGAGAACAGCCTCAGCAAGTAGTGAAACTCTCATCTATCTAGTGAGACCCTGTTTCCAAATAAAAATAAAATAGGGAGCCGGGCGTGGTGGTGCATGCTTGTAATCCCAGTACTTGGGAGGCCGAGACAGGAGGATCTGGGTTTGTGGCCAGCCTCAGCTACTTAGTGAGGCCCTCTGTAACTTAGTGAGACCCTGTTTCCAAATAAAGAATAAAAAATAGGGCTGGTGGTATAGCTCAGAGGTAGAATGCCCTTGGGTTCCATCCCTAGTATTGCCGAAAGAATAAAAAAAAGTTCCTATGCCCTTACTCTTGTCTGTTCTTTTACTTTTTAGATATATTAAAGACATTTTGAGAAAGACCCTTTCCACCATTCCATTTTACTGCAAAAAGAGAAGAATGTCAGAAACTTTTATGGAGTGATCAGTACCCTTTGCAGCTAGTGTTGCATCATCTTTGCTCTTGCCATCACCTACGAGTCATGTGCTATCCTGTCAGCTTGACTTATCTATCAGTGCTTGGTCACTCTTAAGTTTTCTCTTTATGTGGCCATTTTAGCCACTTAATATAGTTAATTACCACTTAACTGGGAATATTGGTTAGATATTTTTATAAGCTGTTTTTAAATTCTTTATTATTTTGATTCTGTAAAACATGAGTTTGCTATATTATTTGTTCATTTAAATAGAATAGAGAATGATTGTATCCAATACAATTTACTGTTAACCCTGAAAAATGTAAATTACTTTTGAGAGAAAATGTGGTTAAAATAGATTTCAGTATTCAGTTTGGGCAACCAAAGTACTAAGTAAGGAAGTGTTATAGATATCACATATCCCTTCAGTGTTTCTGCCTAAAACTGATAGATTGAATGCTGTCCTCTGGTGTGTAACAACTTTATTTTCTTTTAATTTTTATGAATTAATTCTGCCCTTTCACTGATCTATGCGTCATAAAAGACCTTTCTCCAGTGTCTCATTTCTTTATGTAGTACATAAATTCAGGTGCTGTGTATATATAGTCAGTGCTAGACCGTCAATACCTAGGTTTAAATTCTAGGTTTGGTCGGGTGTGGTGGCACACACTTGTGATCCCAGTACTTCGGAAGCTAAGACCGGAGGATCGGGTTCGCGGTTCGCGGCCAGCCTCAGCTGCTTAGTGGGGCCCTCCGCAACTTAGTGAGACTCTGTTTCAAAATAAAGAATAAAAAATAAGGCTGGGGTGTAGCTCAGAGGTAGAATGCCCCTGGGTTCAATCCCCAGTACCAAAAAAATAAAAAATAAATTCTAGGTTTGGTTTTTCTGCAAGGGCAGGGCTACTTTACCTTTGCTCTTACTTTATCATTGTCTCTTTGTTATGTACTAAAAATATTGCAGCAAATTTTACCACTGGCTGAAGCAAAATATACTTAAAAGGTAACTTTGTGGCATAAGCAATATTTTTTATAACAGCTCATGAGATAAAATAAAGTATATAATTCACCAGGCGTGGTGGCGCACTCTTGTTATCCCAGTACTTGGGAGTCTGAGACTGGAGGATCACAGGTTCGCTGCCAGCTTCTGCTACTTAGTGCAGCCCTCTGCAACTCAGCGAGACCCTGTTTCAAAATAAAGAATAAAAAATAGGGCTGGGGGTGTAGCTGAGAGGTAGAATGCCCCTAGGTTCAATCCCCAGTACTGCAAAAAAACACAAAAAAATCGAAAACAAATAAAGTGTATAATTCAGTGATTTTTAGTATATTTACAGAATTGTGTAAACATCACTAATTCCTTAACATTTTTATTGCTCCTGAAAGAAACCCATACCATTAGCAGTCTTTCCCATTGCTCCGTTTCTCCAGTTCCTTGCAACTATTACTTTCTTTCTATAAATTTGCCTATTCCAGACATTTTGTATAAATAAAATCATACAGACCAGACGTTGTGATGCATGCCTGTAATCAGCCTTGGGAGGCTGAGACAGAAGGATCGCAGGTTCGAGGACAGCCTCAGCAAGTAGTGAGACTCTCAGCAACTTAGATGCTGTTTCCAAATAAAAAAACAGGGCTGGGGGTGTAGCTCGGAGGTAGAATGCCCCTGGGTTCAATCCCTAGCTTCACACACACACACACACACACACACACACACACACACAAAACAAATCATATAATATATGGTCTTTTGTGTCTGGCTTTTTTTCCCTCTTTCCTTCAGGGCTTGGCATATACTGGACAAGTGCTCTACCACCGAACTACATCCCTAGCCCATTTTATTTTATTTAATTTAGATACTGGAACTGAACCCAGGGGCACTTTACCACTGAACTATAATCCCAACCCTTTTTAATTTTGAGACAGCATCTCACTAAGTTGCCCAGGCCAGCGTCAAGTATGCGACCCTCTTGCCTCCGCCTTCTGAGTAACTGGCTGGCTTCTTTTACATAGCCTGATGTTTTCAGGGCTTACCCATGTTGTAGCACAAATAGGTACTTTATTCCTTTTTGTGGCCAAGTAATATTCTGTTGTGTAGATAGAAATTTCTCCATGCTTACACCAACACTTGTTATTTTCCATATTTTTTTTATAATAGCCATTCTGGCGTGTATGAAGTGGTATCTCATTATGGTTTTAATTTGCATTTCTCTAAGGTTTGAGGTTGTTTTACAAAGCTAATCTTAGATACAGCTCTCCCCTGCGAAAAGATATTTTGAATGTCAAGATAGTTTATCCCCACTTTTTTTTTTTTTGTTTTTTTGCGGTACCAGGGATTGAACCCAGGGGCATTCTACCTCCGTGATACACCCCCGGTCCTATTTTTTATACTTTATTTTGAAGCCAGGTCTCACGAAGTTGCGGAGGGCCTCACTAAGTAGAGAGAGAGAAACAGGGAGAGAGAGAGAGATAGAGCTGAGGCTGGCCGCGAACCCGGATCCTCTGGTCTCTGCCTCCCAAAGTACTGGGATTACAAGCGTGCGCCACCACGCCCAGTCCTTATCCCCACTTTTGATAAGTAATGATGGACAGATAAAATGTTTAATAGATCTTCCTTGGTTATATTTTTATTGTGAATATATATCTGTAGTCTTAAAGAGTTAGGAAAGCTGGGTGTGGTGGTGCATGCTTGCTCATAATCCCAGTGCTTGGGAGGCTGAGATAAGAGGATCGAAGGTTCGCAGCAAGCCTCAGCTACTTAATGAGGCCATCTGCAACTTAGTGAGACCCTGTTTAAAACAAAGAATAAAAAATCGGGCTGGGGGTATAGCTCGGAGGTAGAATGCCCCTAGGGTCAACCCCCAGTACTGATAAAAAAAGGAAAAGAAAATTCACAGGAAGGGAAACTAGTGGCTTATTAAAATCTTGTTATATTCTGTGTATTCTGAGAACATCAGCTGATTGTGAGTTGAGGGAAAGGAGATCTGTAAAACAAGGAAAACTGATGCTTGATATAGTAACTGAGGTGGCAAGTAGCACTCTGTACATGTAGGGAACATTGTCACTGCTTGTAGATAGGCTTGAAGAAGTGTATGATCTCATCCCTATGTCCCTTCTTTCCTAGCGTGGTACCATGCGACGACGCTATGAAGATGATGGCATTTCAGATGATGAAATTGAAGGGAAAAGAACTTTTGACTTGGAAGAAAAACTCCATACCAACAAATATAATGCCAATTTCGTTACTTTTATGGAGGGAAAAGGTCAGTATCATTTTGGTTCAGACTCACAACCTCTTGATGTAAGAAATCAGACTGAGAACTGTGGGATTACTATCCGTGCAGCTGAAATATTGCCTGTTCATGCTATATATCTATTTTCTTTTGCCCCTGGGTTTAATCCATAGTACCACACACACAAAATTAAAACAAAACAAACACGAAGGAAGAAAGGAAGGGAGGGGAGGGGAGGGAAGGGAAGGGAGGAAGGAAAGAGAGAGAAAGAAAGAAAAAGAGAAGGGAAAGTAGTTTTTCATCAGGGTAAAGGTATTGGCATTTTTTCATGAATACTTTTTCTTCTTTCATCCCTTGGTTTCAGTTCAATTAAAAATAGTTCAAGCCAGGCGTGGTGGCGCACGCTTGTAATCCCAGTACTTGGGAGGCTGAGACAGGAGGATAGCAGGTTCGCGGCCAGCCTCAGCTACTTAGTGAGGCCCTCTGCAACTTAGCAAGACCCTGTTTCAAAATAAAGAATAAAAAATAGGGCTGGGGGTATAGCTCATAGCTAGAATGCCCCTGGGTTCAATCCCCAGTACTGTAAAAAAAAGTTACATATATAATATATATATATTTATATATATAGTTCAATATATGTTCAATATATATGTATATATTCAATATATATATTCTATATATATTCAATATATATATATATATAGATAGTTCAATAAAACTCCTTTTAGGCATATATCCACCCCACTGAAATGGAAGTGGTATTCTACATATATCATGTAGCTTTAATCCTTAGCAAACTAACAAGATGTCATGTATAATATTATAGTGGTCAGAATTTACTTTTTGGCTGTTAAGAGACAGGGTTCTGGGTGTGGAAGTGCACACCTGTAATCCCAGTACTTGGGAGGCTGAGATAGGAGGATCACGGGTTCAAGGACAGCCTCAGCAATATAGCAAGACTCTCAGCAACTTAGGGAGACCCTGTTTCCAAACAAACGAAAAGGACTGGGGGTATAACTCAGAGAATACCCCGTACCAAAAAATAATAAATAAATAAATGGAAAGATAGAGAGACAGGGTAATGATATTTTCCACTTAAGATTTATGAGAAGAATCTTGTTTAAGTTCTAAATTTCCTGTGCAAATAACATCAAACCCCTCAAAACCTACTTCTCAGTGTTCTCCCCCTATTTCCTAAGAAATGCTCCTTTCTTTAGTAACAAGCATGTGTTTATTGACTAACAGAGAACAGCTGTTGTACACAGAATAACAAGCCTCTATACTTATTATTTAGATTCTTTGTGATTTTTTTTTTTTTTTTTTTTTTGCGGTACCAGGGATTGAACCCAGGGGCGTTCTACCTCCGAGCTACATCCCCAGCCCTATTTTTTAAACTTTATTTTGAAACCAGGTCTCAAGAATTTGCAGAGGACCTCACTAAGTAGCTGAGGCTGGCTGCGAACCTGGATCCTCCCGTCTCCGCGTGCACCACCACACCCGGCTTGTGAATCTTTTTTCTAATTTGTCTTTCTTTTTTTTTTTTTTTTTGAGGTACTAGGGATTGAACCCAGGGCGTTCTATCTCCGAGCTACACCCCCAGCCCTATTTTTTATTCTTTATTTGGAAACAGGGTGTCGCTAAGTTGCAGAGGGCCTCACTAAGTACCTGAGGCTGGCTGCGAACCTGAATCCTCCCGTCTCCGCCTCCCAAGTACTGGGATTACAAGCGTGGGCCACCATGCCCAGCTTCAAATTTGTCTTTCTAATAATCATTTTCCTATGATGACAGATTTTAATGTAGAGTATATCCAGCGAGGTGGCTTGAGAGACCCTCTGATTTTCAAGAATTCCGATGGACTTGGAATCAAGTAAGTGTTCTGGGCCTGACTGGATATGGTTGTGAAATAGTCCTTTTCCCTTAGGGCAGTAGACAATGGCAGTTTTAAGAACCCAGAGCAATAGGTAATTGAAAATAATTTCCCACTTATTTTAAAAAGCATATTTTTTTTTGTTGCACAAATGATTCATGTCACAGGTAAATGAAAAAGTATGGATGATCTTAAAAAAATTTAAATCTTCTGAAAAATACCATCCTTAGATAATTATTGTTCATTTTATTATATATTTTTTCTATGTATATATAAATACATAACCATTTATATTAAACAAGATTTTAAACCTAAATGTGAAGATTGATGTGTCTGACTAAGGAGCGCTCAGTACTTTAAGAATGACTAGAGCTGGATGAGGTGGCACACACTTGTCATCCTGTGTTTGGGAGGCTGAGACTGGAGGATCACAGGTTTGAGGACAGCCTCAGAAACTTAGCTAGAATCTCAGCAACCTAGCGAGACCCTGTTTCAAAATAAAAAGGTAGTAGAATGCCCTTGGGTTCAACCCGCAGGACTCCCAAAAGAAATGACTAGAGAAGTTGTGCTTTCCATTTATACTTAACTCATATTTGTTTCATAGGATGCCAGATCCAGACTTCACTGTGAATGATGTCAAAATGTGTGTGGGTAAGTATCAAGTTTTTGGCCTCTGTGTCTTTGAGGCAGAGATTTAAGATACAGCAATGAGTCCTAAATTGTTGACTGATATTTAAGGCGTAGAAATATTGAAGTATATACTTGATTAGAAAATTCTATTTCATTAGCAACTGAAAGTTTTTCAAAGGGAGTTACAAAAGTTATGTCATTTAGTACTTATAGGTATAGAACCTTTGAATCTCTACTCTTTTGCTACCTATCATTTTTATTTCTTTTTTTTTTTTTTTGCAGTACTGGGGATTGAACCCAGGGGCATTCTACCTCCGAGCTACACCCCCAGCCCTATTTTGTATTCCTTATTTTGAAACAGGGTCTCACTAAGTTGCGAAGGGCCTAAGTAGCTGAGGCTGGCCGCGAACCTGCGATCCTCCTGTCTCAGCCTCCCAAGTACTGGGATTACAAGTGTGCGCCACCACGCCCGGCTATCATTTTTATTTCGAAACAGGGTCTTGCTAAGTTTCTGAGGCTGGTTTCAAACCTACCATCCTCCTGTCTCAGCCTCCCAAGTACTGGGATTATAGGGGTGCACCACTATGCCTGGCTCTGCCTGTCATCTTTATCACTGTGCATCCTTCCCTCTCTCCATAAGGCGCCTGCCTTCCAGGGCAACCTATCCAGAAAACTATACCTCTGAGCCAAGAAAGAAGCTTCATTGATCTCTGTGATTCTCTTTGCTTATCCTAAAAGCTGTAGAGTCATTTCCAGGTAATTCTCAACAGTGCTAGTTGGTAACTTATCTAAGACATGAACTTTGAAAGCTGGGAAGTAGATACATTAAAATTTCTGCTTATTGCCAGAGAGTGGTAGTGCATGTATATAATCCCAGTACTTTGGCAGCTGAGACAGGAGAATTGAAAGTCTGAGACCAGCCTGGGCAATTTAGCAAGACTTGTTTCTAAATAAGGGCTAGGGATGTAGCTCAAAGGTAGAATGCCCCTGGGTTCAATCCCCAGTCTCCCCCCTCCCCCAATTTTTTTTTCTCCATCAGTGAGTGGTTAAATTGAGTCTTGAATTTGGTTTATATTTTATTATATTCAAGATTTAGAAGAAGAAAGGAAATTATTACTATCTAATTAAAGAAGAAAACTTCTAGGATCAGTAAAGGTTCAACTTAGTTTTCTACAGATAATTGGTGTTCATTGTGGCCCTAAAACACCCTAGTATCCTTTGGAGTTCAGAGATGGTAACTCTCCTATATACAATAAGTCAGTAAAGTGGCGTAAAATCTTTTTTTTTTTTTTTTTTGCGGTACTGGGGATTGAACCCAGGGGCGTTCTACCTCAGAGCTACACCCCCGACCCTATTTTTTATTCTTTATTTTTGAAACCGGGTCTCACTAAGTTGTGGAGGGCCTCACTAAGTAGCCGAGGCTGGCCGTGAACCCAGATCCCCCGGTCTCCGCCTCCCAAGTACTGGGATTACAAGCGTGCGCCACCATGCCTGGCGCTCATAAAATCTTTAATAAAACTCTTTCCTCCTAACACTACAATTGTATTATGTTTTGTTCTCTGAACTTGATTCTCCAGTGTCATTCTTTGCTTTGGAAATTAAGTATTGCAGTACTATCTCATGGTTTCTCCAGTGCCCTTATAAGACTGCTGGATAAATTCTTCTGTTCATCTAGGAGATGAAAGTCACAGATAGCCAAAATAAAGAATAAAAAATAAGGAGTGTAGCTTGGAGGTTGAATACCCCTGGGTTCTATCCCCAGTACCCCCTAAATATTAAAAAAAAAACCTGTCTTTTTTTTTTTTCCAGAATTGGGGATTGTACCCAGGGGCGTTCTACCTCCGAACTACACCCCCCAGCCTTTTTTTTTTTAATTCTTTATTTTGAAACAGGGTCTCTCTAAGTTGCAGAGGGCCTCACTAAGTAGCTGAGGCTGCCCGTGAACCTGTGATCCTCCTGTCTCAGCCTCCCAAGTACTGAGATTACAAGCGTGCACCACCACGCCTGGCTCAACTGTCTTAAAGATATTCAAAGAACATGCCCCTGCGTTCAGTCCCCAGTACCGCAAAAAAAAAAAAAAGATATTCAAACAACTAAATGGAGATGTAGAGAAAGTCAGAAAAACAGTATATGAACAACATGGAAACATCAACACAGAAATAGAAAATCTGAAAAGAAACCAAAAAGAAGTTTTGGAACCAAAAACAAGTACATTAGTGAAAATTTCACTAGAAGGATTCAAAGGCAGATTTGAGCAAGCAGAACAAACGGGGCCAGGTGCAATGGCACATTCTTGTAATCCTAGTACTTGGGAAGCTGAGACAGGAGGATCACAGGTTCAAGGCCAGCCTCAGTAACTTAACAAGACCGTTTCAAAAAAAAAAAAATAGGGCTAGGGGTGTAACTCAGAGGTAGGATGCCCCTGGGTTCAATTCCCAGTACCACAAACAATAATAACAAAGAAGAAAATTAAATAGAGCCTACCATGGTATGAATGTTTATTCCCTCCAAAACTCCTACTGAAACTTAATTGCCATTCTAACAGTTTTAAGAGATGATTAGTCCATGATGCCACATTTGAAAAGGGCAAGTTCCAGTCAGGTGAGGTGGCGCGTGCATGTCATCCCAGTGCTTGGGAAACAGACAGGAGGATCACAGATTTGAGTCTAGCCTCAGCAATTTAGGGAGGTCCTCTGCAATTTAGTGAGAACTTGTTTCAAAATAAAAAAACAAAAGCTGGGCATGGTGGTGCTTACTTGTAATCCTAGTACTTGGGAGGCTGAGACAAGAGGATCACAGGTTCGAAGCCAGTAACTTAGGCTGTCAGCAACTTATTGAGACCCATTTCCAAATAATAACATAAAAAGGGCTGGGGATATAGCTCAGAGGTAGAATACTCCTGGGTTCCTACCCAGTACCACAACAACCAAAACAAAACAAAACAAAGAACAAGTTCAGTTCTCTCTTGCTCTTTCTTATCCTCTTCCCTTCTGACATGTGACGATGCAGCAAAACGGCTTTTGCCAGATCCTAGCACCTTGATATCGGACTTCCCAGCCTCTAGAACTGCGAGTCAATAAATTCCTCTTCATTATAAATTACCCACTCAGGTGTTCTGTTAGAACAGCAAAAAACAGATTAAGAGCCTAAAGAGAAATGTGGGACCATCAAGCAGACCATTGTGGGAGTACCAGAAGAAGAGAGAATATTTGAAGAAATAGTGGCTAAAAATTTCCCAGATTTGATGAATGACACAAACAGAAACATCCCAAAAAAGTCAGTGAAGTCAGAGACCTTCACCAAGTACACATTAAAATCAGACTTTTTTCAGAAGTCAAAGGCAAACTCTGGATACATTGAAAGAGAACTGACTTATCTCATAAAACAATTCTCAGTAAGATTATGAGCAGATTTCTCATCAGAAACTTTGGAGGCCAGGACACAGTGGGCCAATATATTCAGAGTACTAAAAGAAAAAAAAATCTGTCAACAAAGAATTCTGTATCAGGCAAATCAGTCCTTCAAAAGGGAGGGAGACACTATGACAATTTCAGATAAACAAAAGGGGGCTTGTTAATACTAGATCTCTCATGTAAGAAATGTTTAAGAGAGCGGGGTGTGGTGGCTTACTCCTGTAACCCCAGTACTTACATCACAGGTTCGCTGCCAGCCACAGCAACTTAGTGAGGCCCTCTGCAACTTAGTGAGACTGTTTCAGAATAAAATATAAAATAGGGCTGAGGGTATAGCTCAGAGGTAGAATGCCTATAGGTTCAATCCCCAGTATCACCAAAAATGAAAAAAAAGAAACACTCAAGGGAATCCTGCCAGGTGAAATGAAAAGACTAGATAGTAGCTTGAAGCCATATGAAGAATAAAGATCTCAATAAAGATAAATTCAGGGACAATTACCTGAGAGGCAGTATTGTGAAAATGGTTTATTAACTCTCTTCCTTTCTATGATTTAAAACTAATGCTTTCTTTCTTTTTTTTTTTTTTTGGGTAGTACTGGGCATTCAACCCAGGCCCTAGCACATGCTAGGCAAGCACTATACTACCACTGAACTACACCCCCAGCTCTTTTTCATTTTAAGACAGGGTCTAAGTTGCCCAACAGGCTGGCCTCAAATTTTCAATCCTCCTTTGGAGGGCAGAAGGCAGAAGGCCAACAAAAAACAGACTAATAAAAGCCAGGCATGGTGGCGCACCTGTGATCCTCCTGTCTCAGCGTCCCAAGTACTGGGATGACAGGCATGTACCACAATGCCCTGCTACTTCATCCCCTTTTTTTTTTCTTTTTATTTTTTTTGGTGTGGAACTGGTGATTGAACCCAGGGGCATTCTACCTCCGAGCTACACCCCCAGCCCTATTTTTTAATTCTTTATTTTGAAACAGGGTCTCACTAAGTTGTGGATGTCTCACTAAGTAGCTGAGGCTGGCCGCGAACCTGGATCCTCCGGTCTCAGCCTCCCAAGTACTGGGATTACAAGCGTGCGCCACCACACCCAGCTACTTCATCCCTTTTTATGGCTAAATATTTCATTATATGAATCCACTATATTTTGTTTATTCTTTTGTCTAGTGGTAGACATTTGAGGATTTTTTTGTTTTGTTTTGGTTCAGTTTTTTGTGGTACTGGAGATTGAACCCAGGGGCATTCTACCTTCAAGAGACACCCCCAGCCCTTTTTATTTTTTGTTGTGAAACAGGGTCTTACTAGGTTGCCGAGAGTCAACATTTTAGTTATTTTAACCTTTTAACTATTGTAAATACAGCTGCTATGAATATTTGTTAACATGTTTTTGTTTGAGCACCTCTTTTTAATTCTTTTGAGTAGAATTGTTGGGTTATGTGTTTATTGTGTTTAATTTATTCAGAAACTGCCAAACTGTTTTCCAGTGGCTGTACCATTTTACATCCTTACCAGCAGCATATGAAAGTCCGATTTCTCTGCGTGCTTGCTAGCTTGTTATTTTCCTTTCTTAAGATTGTGGTTGTGCCGGGCGTGGTGGCGCACGCTTGTAATCCCAGTACTTGGGAGGCGTGGACTGGAGGATCTAGGTTTGCGGCCAGCCTCAGCTAATTAGTGAGGCCCTCCGCAACTTCGCAACTTCATGAGACCCGGTTTCAAAATAAAGGATAAAAATAGGGCTGGAGGTGTAGCTCAGAGGTAGAACGCCCCTGGGTTCAATCCCCGGTACCGCAAAAAAAAAAAAAAAAAA
>PVJS01050485.1:0-14297 GCA_004027185.1 Glis glis | reverse complement strand
GCTACATTCGAAATGTATCTGTTCAACGGCTAAATAAAGGAATGGTGAATGAGACAGTAGAGAAACAGTGGCAGGGACGTCTACTCCTAGCTCTACTACAACAACAACAACAAAACCAAACAAAAACCACACACATACACACACACACACACACACACGCACGCACACACACACGCACACACACACACACACACACACAGCCCTCGGACTATGAATCCATCTTAGCCCTCATCACAAAATATGGCTGTGTTTTTCTTTAGGGAGGTTAATCCAGCTACCATATTTGAGGTTCAGCCCAGGTGTGCTGGTTTATGCACTTGCATTTCATTACACAGTTACTTAGCATTTGTGGCGTATCTCAAAGTGGTATCAGAGGGAAATCATAAAGGATATTGCTTGACCATTCTTTTTAGAGGCCAGCTTCACAACCATTTAACCTCCCACAGAATCAAAATTTGACCTTGAGTTAAAAACCATTAAGCAAAGAGTGCACATTAGAAGACTAGTTTCACTATGTAAGTATTCAGTGTCTACGGCAACATAGACTATCTTTTAAAAATAGATTAGGTCAGTAAGAATTGGGAAGCCGGTCCTTAGGAAAACAGGCCTCTTTTCTGCAGGACGCACCTTCAAAGGCAAAGGCTTTCCCTCCTGAGGCTCATTCTAGTCTTGCTTGCAATGTAACTGGCCTAACATTCCTCCTTTGTATTTTGAATATTGGTCACTCTGCCTCCTGCCCTCTTTCCCACAGCAGAATGCATCACCAACAATCTATAGCACTTAGAACATCAGGAGTCTGGAACTGCCACTGCTCTGTGTTAACACAGAAAGCGACAGGTTAAAATCTTAGCTCTAATCAGGGGGTCTCCATGTGTTGATTACTTCTCATGAGTAATAATAAATACTGAAATAACCTCCCTGAAATTCAATTCATTGCTTTAAGATTCTGTTCAAAAGGAGACTGGAGATCAGACAGAAACAGGCCAAATCCGAAACCACCAGCTATTATGCTTTGAAGAATACAACCTGGGAGCAGAATTGATGGGGGAGAGAATATGACAGAGGAGGTGCTCTTGGAAACTAAGTCTTATCCTCCACTCCAAACAGGAAAGATTTTCCGATTTCCAGGTTTTTCTTCCTTCTTCACCACAGGGCACTATCAATACTAGAGAAACATCTATTTTGTCACAGATAAAGAACAAGTTTTGATCATCTCCTTGATGCCCAATTTTCCCCCAGTTGAGGGAATAAAAGAAAAAAAAAGCCTTACCTTCTCTGGACCTTAGATGAGCGGGAATATGGATTTATAAAATACCTGGCTATATCCAGTCAATAAAACTCATTTTGAAAATGATGCCCACATACATGATCAACTGTCAGATGATAATCAGAGCAGGGAAGGCATTCAAACACCCATTTCTACAGGCTTTGTTTTTATTCTCCCTTTCAAAACTCATCTTTTGATTTAAAAAAAATTTTTTGCAAATACACACACACACACACACACCCCACAAAACAAGGATTTTTGCAAAACATTTTAAAGAGCAAGGTTATGATGGGTGAAATCAAAGACACACAGCAGTAATTCAAGAGCTTCACGTTTGCCTCCGTCCGGAGGAAGGCTTTCCTCCCTCTGCACAGCAATCTGAATTCTATACTGAGGGTCACAGCTTCTCTTTGAATTCCCAGCTTATGTCGCTCTGTGTTGCCACCTTGATGCTATTTAGACAGTTTTCTTTTAACACACAGACAGTGAACTGTTCTCGTTTAAACAGGCTTTTATTTGACAAGAGTGCATTCTCTCAGATCTGAAGCTCTACTAACCGTGCTACAATTGTATCACGCTCTGCTATAACCAGCCATGTTGTAAACTTGGGCAACACCAACTATACAGACACTTGCCAGAAAAAAAAAATGCACAGAAACATTTTAGGGTCATATAGCTCAGAACATTCGAAAGCAAAACCGTTCTCTGCATAACATCTAAGAAAAGCAAAGCTTTGAATTTCAGCTTGCGAACATAATTATTTTCTGTTTTAAACATTTAACTGTGTGCTGCTGCTGTACCCTTGCTGGGTCTCAGAATGAAAGCTAGGAAACTAAGAGCCCTACTGTATGTTCTTCATTCCCAGCAACGTTCCTATGAGAAAACCTTATTAATGAGCTTGCAAACGAGCACCCAACAGGGAAATGTCACAAACAAGAGCGGCTAATGCCCCAGAAAATCAAATAACTGAACACTTGGCTGATTGTGGTGCCTTTCATATTTATAATAAAAAGGGGGGGCTTTAATTCACTGATTCTGAAGGGGTCAACACCTTGCTGAACAAAACAACTCATTTATTTATGTTCAGAAATCTCTAGATGATAAATTACATTGATGTTAATCACTTCAATGCATACTACACAATTAATATCTGTACTCACCAAAAACTTAAGGATTATTAAAAGTATGACAGCATACACATCTGGCTGATTTTTCACATAATTGGGCACAACAATTTCTCCTGGTACCACAAATAAGGGTACTAACAAACAAACACTGCAAAATTCTGGTTCAATTAATTAGGACTTGAATCCACAAGACAAAAGCAATTCCAAGTCGCAGCTCAGGCCTTGTCGTCTGCGTAATATGGAGGCACTCGATCTTAAGAAGGATGTATCCCCTCCTCCCTTTCTTCCTTGTCATACTTAAAGGAGGATATTCAAAGGCGTACAATGCAGGTTGTCAGTATTTCATTTCCCTTTTAACATTACTTTTAAAAAAGGATACAGAATTGAAACCTATCATCTGTCATATAACCCCGTTCATATCCTGGTTAACATTCAATCGGCTTAGATGGAGTAGAGACATTTCCATAAACCTTCATTGGCCAAAATGGG
Source organism: Glis glis (assembly GCA_004027185.1). Lineage (NCBI taxonomy): Eukaryota > Metazoa > Chordata > Mammalia > Rodentia > Gliridae > Glis > Glis glis. The sequence continues at coordinate 11,414 of PVJS01050485.1, read as the reverse complement.
CCAGGGTTAAATCAACTGAGCGTACTTTATAGTGCTCGATTTGCCCCAAGGCAGCCTTCTTCACTCAGCAGAATCTCAGACCCATGGAGGGGTATGGTATTTCCTGGTGATAATGTCAATCACTGATGGTATAAGAAATCTTTTTTAGGTGGCAAAGGAAAGGACATAAAAAATAATTGTGTATTTTAAAAATGTTTATTAGACATATATACCTAATAAATAAAATTCATAATTTTATAGATAATATTATACAGGTCTTGGCTAGGTTAAAGCAATAAGGTGACTTAAGAAAAATAGGCATTACAACATGCAATAACTGAAGCAAGGAAAACTATGAGGGGTAAAGTAAGCTCACTCCTTAGATTGTAAGCAAGGTGGTGGATATGTGATTTTATTCATCTTTTTCAGGACTATAGCTACCAAAGAATTTTTAAAGGGGCCAATGATCCTCAAAGGGCTAAGAACTACCAATATTAATGGTTTGGGCCAATTTTAAAATTTAGGTACAATGTTACTCCTCACAAAGTATCCACACTAATTCAATATCCACACAGACTGGCTACTGAACAAATTAGTCTAAGATTCTCATGCATGCAGAAATCTCTTCTTTCCTCATGGCTCTCAGATATGGTACTGATTGTCTGAAGTGGAAGGACTACCCCGAGGGAGGGGTGTTGAGCCACCAACACCACTGGCCCATGACTGGTAAACCTTAGGGCCTGATGACGGAGTGCTTCAGGCATCCCAGGCATGAGGCTTTTGTTACTGCATATTTGCTGGTGTTTAAGGAAAGTAAGGCTGGTGGGAATAATGTAGAGAATTTGAATCCGGTTTGAAGAAGCTACTTAAGGAATTCCTGGCTGACTCCACCAAGTTTTTAGTAGTGCTCTAGGAATGAAGGGTAGTGACTTTTTCAAGCATTGATAGGCTTATATAAGATTTCAAACCAGACACTAAATTCCCATATTAATAAAAAAATTGTAACTCTTAACCTTCCTTTATATAAAAATTTTTTTTCCTTACATATATTCCAAAAATGGAACATCAAGGATAATTTTTTGTGTGGGTGTGGCTTATGTTGGATTAAAAAAAGAGAGAGTTGCCCAGAAAAAAATGCCATGCTAGAGTTTGAAATGATCACTCAGTGCAGTCTCATTTTTGGAAGGCGTTAAAAGTCCTTTTCTGTAGGTAGGAGCTGGCAGTACTTTGTAAGATTGAAGTCAAATGAATTCAGATACACAACCTTATTACTTTTCTTGCAAGGACAAATCTCTCTTGAATCTACAGAATATGGAAGCCAAGGCCTATAAGGATCATTATCAAGTTTTTCCAAGGGGTAGGAGGTGTACCGCTTGAAATACTTTGCATTTGGCACTGTGTATAATTTTGTAGGTGGGTAGGGCTGTATTCTATTTAAAAGATACTCTGGGAAGCTACTTAAAGAGTTCAGGGGTGTAAACCAGGCGAGTATCTACTCAGGACTCACAAAGGAGCTAATGTATTATTAAAGCTAATGGGCCCCTACAAAGAAAGTTAATGGATATTAAGTTTGCTTAAATGAATTACATATTAACAAAGTCACAAGAAATCTACTATCTGCCAATTTAGATAATATCTGATCATTTCTGTTTTCCCATTATAGGGACATTACACCACAATAGTTTTAGTGATATGAAAATTATTAGCATGATGCTCATAATGAAGCTATATAATGAAATAGATGGAAAGAATTAACAAGAAAAACCTGCATTATGTAATGTTAAATTGAGCCAGGCTCACAGAGTAAGAAAAGGTTGGAATGGGATGGTCCTTTGCAAGGGGGACCAAGTGACTTTTTATAACTTTTTTCCTGCCCTCTATTTTACTCAGGCAATTTAAATGTGTGTCAAGGAACGTATCAGGTTGAAGGTGGCCTCCAGAGATATGTCCAGGTTCTAGCCAACGGAACCTGTGAATGTGGCCTAATTTGGAAAAAGGGTCTTTGCAGATGTAATTAACTTATGGATCTTGAGATGAGACTGTGTTGGATTATCTTGGGCGGGTCCTACATCCGATGACAAGTATCCTTATAAGAGGCACACAGAGGAGAGACCCAGAGGAGAGGAGAAGGCCATCTGAAGACAGATAATCGGTTCTGAAGATATAATACAAGCCGAGGAACTCCCGGAGCCCCTAGAAACTGGATCAAGAAATGAAGGCTTGTCCGTCCCCTGCAGCCTTTGCCTGGAACACTGTCTGACTGACACCTTGGTTTCTGGTCTCCAGAACTGTGAGAGAATGAACTTCTGTTGTTTTAAGCCATCAAGTTTGTGGTATTATAATTTGTTCCTGTGGCCCTAGGGCACTAACACAAGGATTCACAGAAGGTAATGCTTTTCCTTCACCAGATCTGCAGTCTCTGCCATCCCAACCGAATTCTTACAGCATTTTCACTCTGTATATTCAATTATCACCTGGAAGTTTTCAAAGACCAAGTTACAGAAGTCTTTTGATGAAAAGCGAGAAGCTGGCTAGTTGGCCATAACCTTGGCACAGAATGGTTTTGGGCAGAAACCAGATATTTTTCTCTGAGGCAGAAGGGTCTAGAGGAGAAGATGCGGAAGACTTATTTAGTCTACAGGGCACTGTAGGGAGACAGCTTTGCTCACTACAGTCTAGCTTTTATTGATGAAGCCATCAAGACATGGCACGTATCCCAAAGAGTTTGACTTTAAACTCATTGCTATGACTTAAGCTAAAATATAAGAGAACTTACAATTAAAACAAAATGCTGATGTGGAATGGGAATAAAATAACTTCTATAAAAAATCCAATGCTTACTATGGGATTAAAAAGAGGGGAATATTACCCTCGATTTTGAAGTTGGCATAAAAATGATGACAGTCTGTATTCAAAGAAATTGATTTTAAGTTGTATGTTAAACACGATTGGAATCATTTGAGTTTTACATTTGGGTTAAACATACTATCCTTACATCCTCATTGGCACTTTGTAATATGGTAGTATTTCCTTGAAACAATCCTTTTATTATCTTCCTACTAAGATAACAGGAAAAACATTCTATACTATACAAAATGTGTGCATGCATCCAATAAATGGCTTCTGAAGGAGCTGTAGGCAACTGCCATGCTGTGCCCTCAGACATATTTCAGGTACTCACACTGTACTTCTAGATACCGCTGGGTCTGCAAGTTTCCAGTGACCGCGGGGTGCTCCACCTGACAGATTACTGGGACCCCGTCATCCTCCTTGTGCACCTTTAGCATCAGCTGACTGGTCACAGTGTACATGTCTGACCACTCCTCCACCTCCGATTTGCCTGCAGGAAAGAAAATGTATTAAGCAACCAGAGATGGGTGAAAGATTTTTGCATCAGTCTGTTTTTAGGCCCTCTTCTTTATCCCACTAACCCAACATTGCAATTTGAACAAGTACAAAAGAAATCACTTGGATAAGGGCGATCTGTGTATAGATAACTGATAAAGTGATTATTTCCTAGTTTTCAACCATATAGAATAGTACTTAAGATATATTTCAACTCCAAATAATATACACTATTTTTAATGAAATATATTACATCTGTTTCTTCTATATTAAAACCTCCTACAAAGTCAGCTGAAAGTTCAACCACTTTGATATCTGGCTGTTTAAGGTATTCAGGAGGAGGAAAAGAAAAGAGCTTTTTACCCCTATAACCATCTGAACTTGAAATATCTATGAGGCTGTCATGCCTTTTAAAAATTCCAGGACGTCATCCAAATCCCCTAAGTAATTCAATCAGCAGTAGAGATATAAACAACCCTTTTTGCCTACCCCCATCATCAACAATTAAGAGGGAAAGTAACTAAATGGATTTACATAATTGAAATTGTAATTGAAATGTTTAAACTCCGAGTCTTCTGGAAGACCACAGAAATGCAGTGGCAGTGGGCTAGAGCAAAGTAAGATACAGGGCTTCAGGCCAGATGGGAGACACGTCCAAGAAACCCCAGAAAAGTGGGGAGGAGGCTTCCGGATGGGATGAATAGGCCGAGGCAGTCCTTCCTGAACCCAGCACTCCCGGGAACATGGCACACCATTAACTTTCTTTTAATGTTTTGTACTTATCGGTACACATTTAATGGCTCAATTCACTTAGACAGAAAAGCAGAGGGGAAATGAGAAACTCCTTCCTTCCAAAAGCATACCTAAGAAACAGGAGATTAAAACAGAACAAGCTTTTGGAAACTTAAGCTGTTAGATATAGATTTCTCTGTTTCCAGATATAGATTTCTATATCACCTTTCTAAAAGGGCTTATTCTTTTCTTCCTCACACTGTTTATTTATTTAACAAGCATACAGACAGCATTTATTTTGGCCCAGGTGCTGGTTAAATGTTTTACAAATATTCACTCATCTCATCTTCATAAGAATCCCAGAAGGTATGTATTATTACTATTCTTATTTCAGAAGAAACCAAGACACACAGCTAGTATTTCTGTCAAATAACTAGAGGAGGTCGGCCCCTGAGTCCTTTTACCAGGGTACAACTTGCAGGGCGACCTTGAAAAGAAATGAACCAGAATGCTGACATACATGAAAGACTTAGGATAACTGACAAAAATGGTCAAATAGGGTATGGACCTATCCTGTCTCCAATGTGACAGCTGAGGTGGTGGGAACCTGAGGGTCCAGGAATCAAACTTGTGGGGACCTAGTACTGAGCGGGAGCTGACTGAGTGTGACTAAGGGAGCTACTCTGATACTGTTGCCACAAAGTCAGAGACTTTGTAAAAGGCTGGTGAACTGGGCAACTGAATTAGAGGTTTTACAAGAAAGGTGTTTCCTAGAAATTTACCATGAAGATAAAATTCTTAGTCTAGTTAGTGCAGGAAAGCATATAGTCAGTATAGCTGACAGTGTGACAGATATCAGAATGACTTGGAATGTAAAAAATACACAACAATCTGGGTATGGTGGACCATGGCTGTCATCCCAGTACATGGGAGGTTGAAACAGGAGGATCGTAGGTTCAAGGGCAGCCTCAGTAATTTAGCGAGGCCCTGTTCAAAATAAAACAGGGTGGGGTGGTATAGCTCAGTGGTAGAATGCCCCTGGGTTCAATCCCAAGTACCACCAAAATTAATTAATTAATTTGGGGTTTTGGCTCAGTCTGAGCCACCACAAAATATAGGGTTCAGGAGCAATGAGAATTGACATGTAAACATAGCCCAAGCTCAGGCAATATCCCCCAACAGTAGTTCTTCCTGGCATGAAGAGTTCTAGTTCACAGGTTCAGTTTTTCCTGGGTCTCTGAGTAGAACAACAGATATGCCCAGGAGCCCTCTAACCGCAGAATGAGAATATGAATCACAACAATAACATGCTGTTCTTCTTTGGCCTTAGATGTATTTAGTAACTGATTATAAACCATATCTAAGTGAATACTTTTGATTTGGGGGCATATTTCACATCTGTCAGTGATTTCCACAAAGGCAAACTTGCTAGGACCAAGTGTCGACTAAACTTCTTCAATACAGGGCAGCTGGTTTCCTACCTTTGAGCTCCTTGTTCCCTTTGAACCATCTGATGGTCGTGGCTGGTTTGCTGGCCATGGCGGTGCAGTTGACTTCAATTTCCTCACCTTCCACCGCAGTGTCTTTCTGGATATCGATCATCAGGTTACGTGGTGGGACTACAAATCAAATATATGTGCTTTATAAATATCAAATCCATTTCTGGACAAATTCTTCTATTCACCAGAAACTAGTACCATTGTTATCAAACAGAGACAAATAATGGTCATTCCTGATAGGAATTTAAAACAAACTGCCACAGGAGGAGGAAAAAGAAGTGCAAAGCCATCACTAAATAAAGTAAATTATGAAAAATCAGTTAATTTGGAATTTCTGTCCTAAATTTATCTTATAAAATGACTAGTTTTCCATTCCTAAATCATCACTGATTATGTTATAACAATATAGATACTAGTCATCTATCAGTCATTAGAAAGTTAATCAGAAAATGAATATTAAAAAAGAGAAATACACACTACTGAAATTATTGTTCTTACCTGGTAGCCCTTGAAAGCAATAATTCTACTTGAACTCAAACCTTGGATTTCAATCTCCATATGAAAGATTTCAGTCTACCAACAAAGATAACAAAAACTTGGGGTCCCTTAAAAGAATCACTCACCATGAATATACACAGAAAAATTATGCCTCAGAACCAGTTCCATTTAATTAAATTGATTCACAGAAATCCCGAATATAATCATGTCCTCCAATGGATGGCATATTAATAAAATCCTTTGGATATGAAGATGCAATAATATAGGAAATGCCAATTCGTTTGTAGCAATTTTCCATGTTTTTTAATTCCAGTGGCCCAGATTTTAGATATCAAAGCAATTTATGTATCAAAATTAAAGCCACTCTTCAATAAGTGTATTAAATTTACATGTAATAAAATGGTCAAAATAAAAGATTTCAGGGCAAATTAAGAATATATAGTTGGATGGTGGTGATGATGATGATGAAGGTAGTTTTTTTTTTCAATGAAACTGAGTTGACAGTGAAACTTCATATAAGGTGCAGCCTTACCTCAAGACTGAAACTCTTGAAATAAAAATCAGTAAGAATACCGAATTCAGTAGAGTGAACGGAAGAATGTGTGTCCTGACCACCATGAATAAGCAAAGACAGTTCAGAGACTTATGATTAATAAGTTTCTTAACTCAGAAGAGAAACAAGAAATTAAATATGTATAAACATGCCATCCTGATGATCAAGTTGAATAATACATCTCTGATACTGCTTCAATAAATTATGGGATTAAACCACATATTTGGGATTTCCAACTGTTCTAGTCCAATGTGAAAATTCTGCCCACAGGAAGACTTTTATACTGAATTGGAGCAATTGAAAATTCTTATAGAGAATGATGAAAGAGGAAAAGTAAAATGATTTGTTGCATATATTTCTCAGTAAGATAGTGTACTGTGGTAGGGAGGGGGATAGCTACTAAGGCAAAAGCATCCCTCTTTGTTCCCTGTGTACAAGGAAAACAACATATTTGCTCAATTGGATATGATGCTAATGTGATATGGCCCAAATGGGTAGTTAAACATGGCAAAGAACTACCCTAGCTTACATTTCAAGGAAAAATAAGCAAAAAGAGAGATAATTTAACATCCAATTTGGAGTTGCACATCTGCTGGCATTTTAAGAGACACGGAAAGGCAGTGACAAAAGAAATGGGATGATTTCAGCTGGCTGTGTCCTTAACATAGCTTATCCATGCTAGATGACGGTCAGGTCAGTTACAGATTTTCATTCCACATACCTACACAGTGGGTAGGGAATACACAGAAAGAGTAGCTGTTTAGTGCCAGCAAATATTACTGCATTCTAAGCGCAGTATAATAGGAATATTGGCGAAAAATGCCATTGTTAGATTAGATGTCAGTGGAAGAGACTGCGAAAACTTAAAAAAAAATAAGACTTTGGTAAGCGATTAGGGACACTATAAGAGACCCTAAAAGGAAACAACTAAGAAATAAAAGAAGGTGTGTCCTCTCAAATAAAAATAAAATAGTGTGATGAAAATAATTTTTGATGTTGATACATGCAATGGTTCCACAGGAGAACTGTAACTGAGTAAAGTAATTGATGGGATATGAAGCTAAGGAAGGGGTCACATAGGATATGACAGAGGGCAAATGACTAACACTACTGGCAATACTGGAAATCTCTACAGAATGGGGTAGATCCAATCCACTTTATCACCCTGGGAGGAACACCTTGATGATCATCGCTCTGTGGAAACCTGGGAATCTTTTCCATGAGAACAGAGCCAGGACTCTACTATAGAGCACTGTTAAGTTTTAGAGGAACTTAGCTTCACACGTAAGTCTGTAGATAGTTGCTCCCCATGAGGGTGGGTATCTGGATGTAAGCTCTTATTTTTCATGTTGGGCCTAAAGACACCTTAATACTCCTCACGCCAGGCTCCTCCTAACCTCCACCACCTGTTCATCTCCAGTGGTATCTCTTGGTGGAAAGGCTTTACTTTCTCTGTTGGGTCATAAAGATGGTGGTGTGTTCTTTCTACATTTATCAATAATGTCTGCTGGTTCAAAGTAAGGAAACGAAGAGGAAGAGGTGTAGAGAGGATAGAGGAAAATGTGCTAATGTCTCCTTCTCATGCTGTTTGGGGCTGAGAGCTTGACTGACAGCAAAATTCTTGTCTAGATTTCTTATCATTTGCTCTTAGCCCTATACATTCCTCATCTGTTGCAAAAGATGCACTCTTAAGTCCTTTGACCTTCAGAGTGACTCCTATACCAATGCTAGTTCCTACGATTACCTTCCTGTAGAGCTGACATAATCTTTAACTTTATGGACAATGTCAAAATATGGGAAACTTCAAATGTGTTGGAAAATATGCCCCGTGTAGAAAAATAAAGAGCTTATTTATTGTCTAGCTCATCATTTTGAGAAATAGCTGAATGATTTTTTTTCAAGTCCATAAATAGTTTTCTCAGGATTGTGACCAGTATTTCTAATCTTCGCTAGGATTAGAAGAAGAAATAGGCAAGTAGAGTGGGCGTGTTTGGTTTACAAATATAAAATCTGAAAATGTGAGTCATGATGGTTTTTTGGTATTATAAACTTGGCTTCTCTCAGATTTCTTTTAAGAACAAACTAAGGAAGATAGAATGAGGTAACTTGAATCTGTCTTTTGGAAAAAAGAGGGTTGGACAAGAAAAAAAATGTATTTCAGTCTATTAATCCTCCCGTTTTTACTTTAACTCCATAATGTCTACTCCAATACAAAAGAGGTTAGTAAAGTACAAAAATCCATTTATAAGAAAAATGAATTAAGACTACTGTTAACCAAAATATACTTATACATGGTCCACTAAATAGACACATTTAGTAAAAACTGCCTGGCAGCCATTAATGAAAATAACCGGAGCTATATCTAAGGAGGTGCATATAGATGAATACCTGAATGAAAATCACAGGGGGAAATACTAGAAAATAGCAAGGAAATGTCAAGGTCTTTCTTAGTTAACCTCAAATCTATAAGAGTACTAATTATAAACATTACGCCTACAACATTTAAAAAAATCAGCAATATCAAGATAAGTCACATTAATTACAACAAAAGAGGAGTCTTAAAGCTGATCAGTATGTGAAATCTCACTCTAAGACCCTTTAAAATAATTAGGTTCTCCTGTTCCTGGAATCTTAAGAGTGAACACTAATCTTAGAAGGACAGGACTGTAATAATATTAGCTACTATTATCAGTAACTACATTAATCTTAGAGCAGTGTATTTTCTCTCTCATTCATCTCCTTTCATGAATAGTAGCATAAAGAGTCCTACACTATGTTCTGGAGAACAAAACAAACCGTCACAAATGGTAGGAGTGAATGAATATCCTACAAGGCACCCACTACATGCAAAATATCACAGGAGAGTTTTCAGTTTTTACAGATGTGATCTAAACATAATGGTAACTATAGAATAGCACAGATAACGCTAACATCTACCCATTTCTAGATCTTATAATTATGCTGAAATATTTGCTGAATACATCAAATAACTAATAGACATATGCACTAAAATGAGCATCTTCAACCTATCGAGAAGTTTGACAGCTGTGTAAGTACATATGGAATCTTTTTCAGAGAAATGTAGCAACGAAGATGCTCATACATCATTCTTCATTCATTATAATATCTGAAAACTAAACCTTAGGAGGAAGGTTTGAATATGTGAGTATCAGTGGAAATTGTGGGAATTTGGAATATGAAAGACTCAAACACTGATGACAACAATTTTACTCTATCAAGGATCCCTAGAGTAAACTCAATGGAAAGAATATTAAATGAATACATAACACCTGCAAAAAGAACATCCACTAGTATTACTTTCAAGTATATTTAAGTTAATGCTTCTATAAAATACAAGCAGGAACCTAATACTTCCAGAATAATGAGACCTCCAAAAGGATTACCGGAAGAAGGTCTCTCAAGTCTACTGGTGGTGTGTTGACTCCCAAGCGCAGGATGTATCCCTAGTCAAACTAGTACAGTGCAGTGGTTCTGAGAACAAATGTCCCAGACACCGGAAAGTGACAGGCAGTGACTGCTTGCCAATGGCCAAATAGACTCCCAAAAACAAAGGATGTGCGCCTTCAGGAAAAAAGTCTTGGAACAGCAGCATTCAGGACTTAACTGAAAACAACCTAGCCTAGAAGACACAAAGGTTGTGAGACAGAATAGTGAGGTCTGTTTTGAATTCCCAGATTCTTGATTCTTATTAAGCACTTTGTAATCTGGGCAGGATGGCTATTCTCTGTTAGTTTTCTTCGAAACTAAGATATCAATACTTAAAAGTGTATGAAGTACAATATTCTGAAACTTCAAAATGCCATAAACATATTCCCTTTCGTTGCTGTCACTTTTTAAATTTTAAATTTTTTTTTTTTGCGGTACCGGGAATTGAACCCAGGGGCGTTTTACCTCCAAGCTACACCCCCGGCCCTATTTTTTTATACTTTATTTTGAAACCGGGTCACACAAAGTTGTGGAGGGCCTCACTAGGTAGAGAGAGAGAGCGAGAGAGCTGAGACTGGCCGCGAACCCGGATCCTCCGGTCTCCGCCTCCCAAGTACTGGGATTACAAGCATGCGCCACCATGCCCGGCTAAATTTTTAATTTTTTTGGGGGTACTGGGGATTGAGCCCAGGGGCATTCTACTTCCAAGCTACACTCTCAGCTCTTTTTTATTTTATATTTTGAAACAGGGTCTCTCTATGTTGCTGAGGCTGTCCTTGAACTTGCGATCCTCCTGTCTGAGCCTCCCAAGTACTGGGATTCCAGGCATGTGCCACCACACCCGGCTTCATTGCTGTCACTTTTGTGGAAGTGCCACCAATGATGGTGGGTCAGTGGGTGGATGGCCAATTTAAAGTCTACACAGCTAATGACTTACTGCAATAATAAGAATACTGTTTTCAAATACTTCTACACAAGCAGACAGAAAACCTTAAATGCATGCCTGTGAATTTGGTACATCTGCAAAATACCAAAATAACCACTCCAGCAAAATCTTCCATGCTTAATATTTCTGTAGGTCTAATATGGATTAAAACTACAATAGTGACAAATATGTATATCTGAAAGCCATCTATCATTAAACATAGACCACAGTAGAAACTGTATGGATGGGCCGGGCATGGTGGCGCACGCTTGTAATCCCAGTACTTGGGAGGCGAGACCGGAGGATCCGGGTTTGCGGACAGCCTCAGCTACTTAGTGAGGCCCTCCGCAACTTCGTGAGACCCAGTTTCAAAATAAAGTATAAAAAATAGGGCCGGGGGTGTAGCTCGGAGGTAAAATGCCTCTGGGTTCAATCC
>PVJS01050484.1:0-14298 GCA_004027185.1 Glis glis | reverse complement strand
GGGGCGTTCTACCTCCGCGCTACGCCCCCGGCCCTATTTTTTTATACTTTATTTTGAAACCGGGTCTCACGAAGTTGCGGAGGGCCTCACCAAGTAGAGAGAGGGAGAGAGAGAGAGAGAGAGCTGAAGCTGGCTGCAAACCCAGATCCTCCGGTCTCCGCTTCCCAAAGTACTGGGATTACAAGTGTGCGCCAGCACCCCCGGCTTATTTGTAACATTCTTAATTGATCAGTGTGGGCTCCCAGAAGCAGGGCTAAGAATGCCAGTCTTACCCTGCCCTTACAGCCATTGAACATTGTTTTTAATATTCACCAATAAATAAGCAAAAATACAGTGTTTGCTTTTGTTTTTTTTGTTTGTTTGCTTGTTTGTTTGTTTTTTGGTGCTAGGGATTGAACCCGGGGCATTCTACCTCTGAGCTAGACCTCCAGCCCTATTTTATTTTATTTTTTTTAATTTGAAACAGGGTCTAAGTTGCGGAGGACCTCAGTAAGTTGCTGAGCCTGGCCATGAACCTGTGATCCTCCAGTCTCAGCCTCCTAAATACTGGGATTACAAGTATGCACCACCACGCCCAGCTAAAAATACAATGTTTTGCATTCATTTGCCTGAATATGGTATTATATAAGGTGGTGGTTCTCAACTCTGCATGGCTATCAGCTTCACCTAGGAAGCTTCTTAAAATCTTTGTATCTTATACTTTTAGCTACAAAGTATATTATATTGTTACAAAATAATGAAAACAGCATATAAGTTTGTTTTCTTGCTTTATAATCTATTATAAAATATTAGTAAATTTAGCCGGGCATGGAAGCGCATGCCTGTAGTCCCAGTATTTGGGAGGTTGAAATAAGAGGATGGTAGTTTCGCAGCCAGCAGTGTGCAGTAACTTAGTGAGACCCTGTTTCAAAATAAAAAATAAAATAGGACAGGGCGGGGGGGGGGTGGCTCAGAGGTAGAATGCCCCTGGGTTCAATCCTCAGTACCACACAACAAAAAAATTAGTAAATTTAAATTGGCCTCTGCCAACAACAACAACAACAAAAAAGTGGGGAGAAAGGAAGGCCAGCCCGACAGTAGTATAGTAAATACTATTCAGTTGAGTTGTTATTGGAAATGAAATAACATTTTAACATTTAGCCTTGTACAGAATTATAGTAATCTACAATGTTAGCCTATGTTCCTAGCCACTGTTACCTTCATGAATTCATCACAAAGTCTTAAGTGTTTCAAAGAAGACCCAAGGAGTAAATATATGTATTACTTAGGTTAGAAAGATAAACCAGAAAGGATATTATTTAATTTTTGGTATTTCTCTACAAATTAATCTATATATATATATATTTTCCAAAGTATTTTAAACAAAAGGAAGTATTATAATCCAGTACTTACAAGTCCCCAAATAAGATGTATTCCATCTAGAGATAGAATTAGAAATTTCCAGCCGGGCATGGTGGCACATGTCTGTAATCCCAGTACTTGGGAGGCTAAGACAGGAGAGTCGCAGGTTCAAGCTAGCCTCAGCAATTTAGTGAGACTCTGTTTCAAAACAAAAAAATACGAAAATGGCTGGGGGTATAGCATAAAGGTAAAATGCCCCTGAGTTCAATTCCCAGTTCCACAAAGAAAAAAAAAATACCCTTTCTCCATAGCAGATGTCTTTAGAGAAATAGAATTTATTATCTAAATTATCCAGTCCCCAAAAGAACACTGATATATATCCTTCTATATTAAAACCATATCTTCTTCTTAAGTTGAGGCCAGTATAAGAATAGCTATGGTGGCAATATAACTCCGTATTACAGAGTTGTAACAATAATTGTTCCCAAATAGCAGTATAACTTCGAATAACAGCAGTTATTCCCAAAACATCCAGGATATCTGGTTACCTCACCTATATATGTCCTCTGGGGGAAAAAAAACTATCCTCAAATGTAATTAGTAAAAATTAACTGAAAATATAGAAACTGTGGCATACTGTGAATGCAAACTCAAATGAAACAGGCAATATTCATTCATTCATTCATTCATTCAGCACCTGTCTGCCAAGATCATATCATGGGGTGTTCACTGATGTAGGCACTTGGGGCACATCACTGAGCAAAAAAAAAAAAAAAAAAAGATAAAGGATAAAGTGTTGTCCCTTCGAGCCTGTATTTCAGCAGGGAAAGCCAGTTAGTGTCCAATACCCAATGGGTAAATATTTTGGTATTTCAGAAGGTGGTAAGTGTTGCAGAACAAGTGAGCACAGCTGGGCTGCAGAAGTGACAGAAAGTGGAAGTCAAAAGACTTGTCTGGAGGGACCTCCTTGAGAAGGTGACACATGAGCCAAAGTCACAGTCGCCAGTGCAAGCCCTCGTCCTTATTTCTCTAACATTCATTCTTCTTCTGTCCCACTCACTCACCTGCGGCTACCCTGGCAGTTACCAAACAGGTGGATTCAATAACTGGCAATTAAAATGTTTTCCAAACTTTATATCTTGACATTTAATAAATTCCCAAAATATAAGACAGAAAAATACAAATAAACGAATTTGTTCTTTATCACTTCCATTGACTATTTTGACTCAGTTTCATAGAGTTTGACTTTAGTTCGTCTTTAGATTTACTGTTTTAGGGACATCAGGCTTGAAGACCAACTGCTAGAACTACCGGGAATAGGAAAGTGGGCGGAGTGTGGGATTAACTGATAAACAGGAGTCAGACAGTCTGGGAAAAGTAACTTAAAACCTTCATTTTGTGGCCTAACAGACATCATTCTTAAAAGCATTTCTCAGCTGTTGATTTTGAAAAAAATACGTACATGTCCTATCTTGGAGCTTGTAGATAACCAAGATGGATAAGGAAATTATGGTTTCCTTTAACTATTTGCATGGTCAGGCTGACCTCCTTGCACCGCAAAGAGCAGAGGGGAAAGGTGTGGGAGGAGAGAGTGGTACAAATCCATCACCACTGATAGAAAGGCTCGGGATGCATGTAGGTTCAGTTTTACCTAGGTGAGGAGTGCTGGCTTTCAAATGTTTTGTTATTTTTAAACAGGTAATGCATTCACATTCATACAATTAAAAATTCAAAAAGTATAAAAGAACATAGAATGGAAAAATCTTCCATCCTTCCTATCCCCCATACATCCAGTTTCCCTTCCCTGATAGCAGTATCTTAGTTATCCTTACAGAAATATTTTATGTATACACAAGCCAAAGTATTCATTTTCCCTTTTTAAATAAATGGTAGCATACTAAAAACACTGCTCTTCATCTTCTGGCATTTCATTATTATTGAGGTTCTGTTTTGTTTTCATTGTTACTTTACTTAAAAATGTATTTTGGAAGCCGGGCGTGGTGGCGCACGCTTGTAATCCCAGTACTTTGGGAGGCGGAGACCGGAGGATCCGGGTTCCCGGCCAGCCTCAGCTCTTTCTATCTATCTCTCTCTCTCTCTCTCTCTCTCTCTCCTTAGTGAGGACCTCCGCAACTTTGTGAGACCCGGTTTCAAAATAAAGTATAAAAAATAGGGCTAGGGGCATAGCACGGAGGTAGAACGCCCCTGCGTTCAATCCCCAGTACCGCAAAAAAAAAAAAATGTATTTTGGAGATTATCCCATACCAATTCATAAAGAACTTCCTTTTTAAATGTAGCTGCTTAGTATTTCATTGTATGGAAATATCATAATTTTTGTAACTAATGCCTATTAATGGGCATTTAGAGTGCTTCTAATCTTTTATTATTTCATGTAGTAAATAGCCTTGTGCATATATCTGTTAGCACATTTTCATGTTTGTACCTAAAGTGGAATTGCTGAGTCAAACTGTACATGGCCTTGTATTTTTTTAATAAATGTTGCCAAATTGTTCACTACAAAGGCTGCACTAATTTGTATTCTCATAGGTAGAATATCAGAGCACTATCTTTGACTTGAGAGCAAACCCCGTCTCATTAAGTCATACCAGGTATTCATTCTAAGGAAGTTTCTTTCTATCAAAGGTGAACATGCTCACCTTCTAAATGAGTGGTTTCCAACCAGAAAAAATCCCCCCCCCCCAGTCTGGAGACAATTTTGATTGTCACAACTGGAGGTGAGGTTGCTGCTGGCATCTAGTAAGGATGCTGCCAAGTGTCCTACAACACATAGGACAATGCCCCCTTCCTTCCCTGTCCACAAGAAGTATCTGGCCCAAAATGTCAGCAGTGCCAACGTGATAAACTGTCCTAGATAAATGTCTACTTTCTCTTGATCATATTAAATACATCTCACAAAGCTCAGGGTTCTCCAAATCTAACGTATGTGCTGAATAAAAAGAAGAACCCACTTCTATAGTACATGGGGGGGTTGTTTACCTTTTGTTTCTTTTACAACACCTCAGTTCTGTTAAATGATTTGCAAAAAGTGTGAGTTACTCAAAAACATAAATGAACCTATCTTATTTATATTTGTATCCTTAATATCTGGCACAAAGAAGGCATTCTGCTTATTAAATGAATGAATGAATGTTAATAGTGTTTCTTCATTGCCTACATGTGACTTAGATTATTTTATTTTTAATCAAAGACCATTCTTTTTTACCCTTACTTGCTTCATTTTCTCTTAATTTTGAATATCCTTTTTTCTTTAGACTCACACAGGCAATTTTTTCTTTCCCAAATAATAGTTATGCCAAGAAATGTCAATTGAATTAGAAATATCAGCCTTCTCCCTGATTTGAAAGTCTATAAAGTGTAGTTTATTGCCATAGCATTAAGGTACTTATTTATATACTATCTTGCTCACTTACAGCTTCTGATTGAATTTGTCTTGACTCCTTAAATGGATTGAAATCTCCTTCAGGGCAAAAAGCACTTTTATGTTCTCCAGATGCCTAACTTAGTGTCTTAAAGAATATAAAGCAGAAGAGAGACAGATTCTTTGACTCCCTCTTTTTTAATCACAACTCACAGGCCAAACCCCAAGATCTTGACCCCAACAAAAGAAAAGAAACCCTATTAATTCTGAAGAGTAGAGCAGCCCAGATTTTCTCAAACACAGACAGCAGGAGAATAAACTGGAAGGCTACTTCATTACTTTGCTTTTTCTCAGGTTTCTGTGTTTCCTCAGAGCAAAAGAGCCCCCAACGGACCAGTTCCATGCATAGCTCCTTTTCCTCATCCATTTCCATCATCACAAATCTTACCAGCAGACACTTTGCCATTGTTCAGCGTGATTAAAGACCCAAGTGTGGGAACCAGAGGAGAGACTCCTCACTGGTGCTTGACATGAGCTAAAAACAGAAATCATTAATAAGCTTTCAGACTGCTGCTGGTCTAGCAGGGTTCTCCCACTTTGGCGCCCACCTCTGCAGTTGGAAGATGCCTTTGCCAGAAGGAAAGAAGGTGGGTGGAGTCTTGATTTTAGTGAGAACCTGGATAGTTGGGGGTAGGGAACAGGCAGGGAGAATGGCAGCAGGATCAGCAAGGTCAGGAAGGAATAAGCCGCGCTGGGTGGTGCATTACTGTGCTAAACTTATCTTCGAGAAATTAGAATGCAGAATGGCTTTGATCATATCTAACACAAAATTTTAAAATGCAAATATAGAACTGCTTAGTTTACTTCTATTAGCTTGTTATTTAACCATCATTTAGTCCTGAGATCCTATTGCATTCTCTTTGCAATTAAAATAAGCTTGCAATTGAAGTTCTTCAAAGCTGACTTGCAAAAGAAAACATTCAGATTTGAATATCTGTCAGGCAAACCAAATAGATGAAAAAAGCGACCTTGATTAGAGAAGGTAAAAATAACAAAGCCTAAATATTTTAACTGTCTCTTCTTGAGAAGAATTCAAGTTTTTAAAAAACACTTCTTTTTAATCGGTGCATTGTAATCATACATTTTGATTAAGTTCAGGGTAATAGAGGCATACATGCACACACAGCATTCTTTGAACCCTCCCCCAGTTCCCGCCCCACATTCCTGTGCTCAGCACAGCGATTGGCTTTGATGAGTGTGTGTATGTACATCATGTCCATTGAAGTGTTTCCCTCTTCAAGGCTTCCTCCCCCCTCCCATCTCCCTCAGTTAGGTCCCCTCCTTCACTCCACTAAGGTTTCTCCTCCTTTGTCTGGAGTCCCTCCTGTGTCCCAATTTCTCCCTAGCTTCTGCATATGAGAGAGAACATCCAACATTTCACTTTTTGTGTGTGATTTTATTTATGTGTGGCATCTAAAAATGTCAATCTCATAGAAACAGGGAGTAGAAAGGTGTTTAGCAGAGGCTGAGATGGGGAAAGGGAAGGTGTGGATGAAAGGGTCCCCTTGCAGAGCATAGTGAATATAGTTAATAATAGAATGTGGTACGATTTAATTTGCTAGAAGAGTACATCTCGATGTTTTCACTCCCCAAACTGTTAAATATTTGAGGTGATAGATATATTAATTAGCTTGATTTAATTATTACACATTATATTGATAATCATAACATCACTTTATACCCCATAAATGTATATAATTATAAGGTGTCAATTCCCACTAAAGAATAAACTATGACCTTGTTAAAAAAAAAGACTTACTCTAGGAATTTTTAAACACCAACATTTTATTTAACCATGAATTATATCTGCAGGTGGGAAAAGTAGGTTACTAAAATCAGACTTTGATTTTGCTGGAAAAGGCCCCCAATGTCCACATGTCTCACCTGATCTAAAAAGAATAGAGCACATAGTTGTGTTAACTTTCAGGTTAGCTAAATGTCACTTCTCCAAATGATAGTATTTAGGCTGGGGCAAATTAAGCAATACAGACATTTATGCTCTTCATAATAATTAATCCAATTTGGATATTTTGAGCATCACAGACTCTTCTGAGAAGCTAATGAAACTATGGAACCTCTCTCTAAAAACACATTTGTGGGTACACCCACACATTTGCAGATAATTTTATGGAGTTCGTGCCTCATAGAGGGGAGGAAATTTTATTTTTTGCCTACTACCTTTATAGGTTGTCCTGCTGGGGCCCTGTAAATTGGACTGACAAAAAGCAGCTTATCAAGGGAAAAGCATACACATTTACCTAATGTAAGTTTTATGTGACACAGGTGCCTTCATAAAGAAATGAAGACTTGAAGAAATGACTAAGCCTGAGTGTTTAAAGGCTCTGCATTCTCAACAGCACTCAACAGAGTTCTGTTGTTTCTTTGCCTGATGATGCTTCTTACCCAAGTCACTAAGCTTGCTTTGCAAAAAAAAAAAAAGTCTCTCTCCCTCCTGAGTAAAACTGGATAACAACATGGACTCAGGCCCGGCGTGGTGGCGCACGCTTGTAATCCCAGTACTTTGGGAGGCGGAGACCGGAGGATCCAGGTTCACGGCCAGCCTCAGCTCCCTTGCTCTCTCTCTCTCCCTGTCTCTCTCTCTCTCTCTCTCTCTCTCTCTCTCTCTCCCCTTGGTGAAGCCCTCTGCAACTTCGTGAGACCCGGTTTCAAAATAAAGTATAAAAAATTGGGGCCGGGGGCGTAGCACGGAAGTAGAACGCCCCTGCGTTCAATCCCCGGTACCGCAAAAAAAAAAAAAAAAAAAAACATGGACTCAGGAGCCAGATGGCCTGGTTTAAAGTCTGGTCCATAACTGTTCACCATTTGAGTGACCTTGACTCAGATTCCAGATCTACAAAGTGGAGCTCAGAACAGGACCATCACAAGTTGTTCTGAGAATTAAGTGAAGTTCCACACAGAACAGTGTCTGAAATATAGGAAGCAATTGATCAGATCTTACTGTGCCAAATGATAAAATCTGTCTGTTTGGTATTTGACAAAAGAGGGAGAATATTTGGGGTCTTCATACTTCTTAAATCTTTTTTTTAACTTCCTGGTTTTTGTCCAGTCCTGCTTACAGTGGAATTCAACAAGATGTTTTGGCATGCTCTCATTTTTCTAGAAAATGTTGAACAAAAGAAGAACTGGAGAAAGGATGCAGCTGGTTTCTCATGAGCTGTGCATTAAAGCAACCGTTTTATTGAAAGTGCTGGTGCTACTGTTAGCAGCACCAAGCAAAGCCACCTGCTTTTCAGCCCTTTGGATTTGCTTTAGCCACTGCTTGAAAGAAATACTTCATTTTTCAGCTAGTGTCTTTGGAAAGTGCATTTCAGGAGCTGTTAGTGCCAGAGTGTGATCTTAAAGACAGAAGGAACTGCTCTTCCTAGCCCGTGGGTGTTTCTTGAGATTGAATCACCTCTCCTGGAGCCATGCTCTGGCAGGATCTGCTGTGTTCAGAATGCAAATGATGGAGGCAAAGGCCTTCTGTTAAAGGAAACAATGAGACCCAGCTCAGTAGCATTCCAAGTGACCTTTGTTTTTCCCCTTCTTATGAGGATTAGTAGTCTCTCACCTCTTGCTTCACTCTTCTCCAAAGTGTCTTTGCACCAGTCATCTGAAGACTAAATCAGCTGTCCAATGGTTAGAGATGCAGTGCTTCCTAAGACCCCTGGAACCCTGCCCTGATATCACTACGGAGATGTGTCACCGGGCTGGAGCCCTGGTTCTAGCAGTGTAGCGTTCTGAAGTGGGCAGGGGCAGTTGCTGCCCACAGCATTATCGCCATGACTGCAGAACATCAGCATCCCGCCGGGCCTGGCTGCCAAGCTGTTCTCCATTCCTCCTGCCTGCTGCTCTTCCCACCAGCGCAGCTCTGGGGGAAGTCACAAAGGGCTGAGGTTCCCTGCTGCCTGTCTTATTAAGCGTGGGTGTGTGTTATGAAAATAGGTAGCATGGTGTAGTAGTGGAACCCACTATTTTCAGAAGGAGCAGCGGTAGTGTCAGCTTTCAACAAGCTGGGCTTCTTGTAAGATGGCCAGTTATAGCTGGGCATGGTGGCACACTTCTGTAATCCCAGTACATAGGGGGCTAAAACAGGAGGATTGCAGGTTCAAGACCAGCCTCAGCAACTTAGCAAGACTCTCAGCAACCTAGGAAGATTCTGTTTCAAAATAAATTTTAAAAATACGGCTGGGGGTGTAGCTCAGAGGCAGAACACTCCTGGGTTCTATTCCCAATACCAAAAAAAAAAAAGATGATCAGTTATACATGACACTGTAGTTTGAGTTCATACTGTCTAGGCTGCGCTAGGCTATGGACCACCAGCAAAAAGAAGCTTCCTCCCTTCTGGAAATATATATATCTTTACCTTTATCTATATATGTAAATATATCTATATCTATATATCTATTTTATATCTATATAAAAAGATATATGTCTTTTTTCTTTCTATATATCTATATATCTATTTTATATCTATATAAAAAGATATATATATCTTTTTTCTTTCTATATATCTATTATATATCTATTTTAAATATATATATATTTTTTTTCTTTCTATCTTCTTTCTGGTGTTACAGATAATAGAAATGGCCCTAACAAGAGCACTTGTTAAGATTTAGTTCAAGATTAATTACAGGTATTCAGCCTTGAATGTGTTGCTTAATCTCTGGACCTCAGTTTCCCTCCCTGTAAAAGGTGAATAACATTTATCCTGTATGGCCACAGGTGTAGCTTAGTGATAGAGCCCTTGCCTAGCATGTGGCATTCAATCCCCAGCACCACAAGAACAACAACAACAAAAAATCAAGAATATTTAACCTGCAGCCTTACTGCATTGTCAGAACAAGGCTTTAAATCTTTGCTCACGATTTAAGGAGGTAGTACCAAAGAAAGGTGCTACCAAGGGTATAGTTGCCCTTGTACTTAAAAAGATACACTCAGCCGGGTGTGGTGGCGCACGCTTGTAATCCCAGTACTTTGGTAGGCGGAGACCGGAGGATCCGGGTTCGCGGCCAGCCTCAGCTCTCTCTCTCTCTCTCTGTCTCTCTCTCTCTGTCTCTCTGTCTCTCTCTCTCTCTCTACCTAGTGAGGCCCTCCGAAACTTCGTGAGACCCGGTTTCAAGATAAAGTATAAAAAAATAGGGCCGGGGGCGTAGCGCGGAGGTAGAACGCCCCTGCGTTCAATCCCCGGTACCGCAAAAAAAAAAAAAAAAAAAAAAAAAGATACACTCACTTTGAGATACCTTGAGCTTCTGTGTGATATTTGCCCAATTCACAAAGGATTTGCAAAGCTACAGGGAACCTTATAAGAAAATCCTTATTTGCTGTTGCAGATGACAAAGACTCTCTCCTTGACCAAACTTTGGTCAGGCCCTTCTGAGCCCTCTTCCCACCTCAGTCTCCACTTGGGGCTGCATGCAGAGTCCTGCTGAGCCAGGTTAGAGAGATTCCCCATCCTTGCTATCTGATCAACCCAGCCCGCCTTCAGCAAGAATCTTGTTAGATGGTCTAGCAAGACTCCCTCTGCCCTTGATGTCTCCTTTAGTAAATTTCCATCTACCCCCTTAACCTGTTCATTGGCTGTAAATTCCTACATATTCTTGTTGTATTTGGATTCAATCCCATTCTCTCTCTCCTCCTATTGTGATAGTCGTAACATCTATCACAAAAGTCCTGAATAAAGTCTTCCTTCCTGTTTTAACAAGTGTCAGAATAATTTCTTCTTTAATACAGATCAAAGCTTAAATATTGAGGTTTTTAAAGAGGTTAACACTTATAGTGCACACATGTGCCATGATCTCTTTGTTCTAAGTGCTAACCTATTCTTCATGAAAACCCAGTGAGGCGGTACTATCATTATTATCTTTAATTAATAGATGAAACTGGGTCCCTGAGAGGTTGTTACTTGTCCAAGCACAGAGATAGAGCTGGGTAGTGGAACTGATATTTCAATCCAGGGAATCCGCACCACAGTCCATGTCCTTAAGCACCAGGTCATACTGCCCTCAGATGACTGGGAATCGGGCCGGGAAGGCTACTCTGTCAGTACTCTTAGAGCAAGACCTTGAACTCCGCTGCACACAGGACTCTCCTAATGTTCATGAGTAAAGCCGGGCCACTTGGAGAGTCCACGCCCATCAAGAGGGACGGCCCTCTCACTGCCACCCAGTCACTGCCATCTGGAAGTGCAAACCTTCCAATTTTGAAATAGAAGTAGGAAGAGAGAGAGAGATCTGAATTTTTATGAAAGATCTCTTCAATTCAAAAGAAAAAGAAGGAAAAGGAAAAGATGAAGGGGAGGGGAGAGGGAAGGGAAATTCATCCAGGACACACACATACACACACCTGCAGAAGGGATTCATTCAGCCTGG
This sequence comes from Glis glis, assembly GCA_004027185.1. Taxonomy (NCBI): domain Eukaryota; kingdom Metazoa; phylum Chordata; class Mammalia; order Rodentia; family Gliridae; genus Glis; species Glis glis. The sequence continues at coordinate 3,144 of PVJS01050484.1, read as the reverse complement.
GTTCTACCTGTTTCCAACCTCATTTTTAGAAGTCATTAAATCTTACCATAATGGCCTCTGGTTGATGATAAAGATATATACTCTTCACTCTAAACCACCTAGCATTTGCACTTTTAAAATGTTCTATTTGGCCAGGCGTAGTGGCGCATGCTTGTAATCCCAGTACTTGGGAGGCTGAGACAGGAGGATCGCAGGTTTGCAGCCAGTCTCGGCTACTTAGTGAGGCCCTCTGCAACTCAGTGAGACCCTGTTTCAAAATAAAGAATAAAAAATAGGGCTGGGGGTGTAGTCGGAGATAGATCACCCCTGGGTTCAATCCCCGGCACCAGACACACACACAAAAGTGTTCTATTTGTCTGGCCCATGGGAGAATAGAGACGTTTGCTGTTTTGGTGGCCGGGGGGTGGGGGATCATTCTGGAGCTTGGGGCAGTTTCTCTTGGACTTGTGGAGATGCTGTGATGATTCCATTAGAAACTGTCTTTGAGACCAGTGTTGATTTCTTATCTACTAATCAAGAGATTGGGTTAACAGGTGTTAGGCAAGCAATCTTGACTTTTCTTCTTGATTCTTAAATTGATGGATAACAACCTCTATTAACAAAGCAAATGAAACACCCTTTGAAAGTTAAGCTAACACACTCAGATATGTGGAGGAAATGGAAGTAAACACAATGACTTCCGAGAATTTTATGAAATCATCTACATCGAAGTCTTTTTAACTTTCAGTTGAACTTTGAGCTGTTCATATTTTACAGTCCTTGGCAATGAATTTCTTGTCTCTGGCCACATAACACACGGGACATGCAGTACTCCTGGCTTTATGAGACCTATCAGCTTTTCATAGCAGCTGTCTAGTGTTCTCGCTTTTAATTGTCTAAACCTGGATTAAAGATACACAAAATTTTAAAAATAAGATACCACCATTTCCTTACTTCCAAAAACAACATTCTTTTTGTGTTTTCATTAATATTTTATGTCATGGATTAAATTTTTCTATTAATTTAGAGTTTGCCATAGCTTTAATAATGGCCATTTTGAGCTGGGCATGGTGGCACACGCTTGTAATCCCAGTACTTGGGAGGTGGAGACCGGAGGATCCAGGTTCGTGGCCAGCCTCAGCTAATTAGTGAGGCCCTCCGCAACTTCATGAGACCCGGTTTCAAAATAAAGTATAAAAAATAGGGCTGGAGGTAGAACACCCCTGGGCTCAATCCCCGGTAGTGCCAAAAAATAATAATAATAATAATAATAATGGCCATTTTGGAGGGGCAACAAGATCAATTAACAACTTTTTATGCACAAGACCTGCACTGTATCCTGTGGAGTGAGCAGAAAAGAATCAATAAGCTCCTCCCTGCCCTGCTGGGGTTTTGCAGTATTTGTGGAGAAATGGGGCATTTATACAATTAACAATAGCACAAAAACAGTGTGTGAAAATCACAATTCAGAGGACAAAGATGACCAACCTGTAGGAGTTAAAAAAAAAAAAAAAACAGAGAGACTCATGATTCGAAGGCTTTGGAGAACTTCAGAAAGCCAATGGAGTTCAAGCAGAACCTTGAAGAGCCAGTGGGCTTTTTGAGGATGAGAAAGGTGAACAGGAGGGAAAAAGGTATGATAAACACAGATGCAGAAGAGGAAGAGGGGAAAACTGGCTTGGGGCACAGCAAGTGGTGACCACAGAAAACCTGAGTAAGAAAAAATGGAACAGAAACCTGGAGAAGAGGTTTGAATGAGAAGAAAGCAGTCAAGACCAGGAATGGGAAAATATTCAACCCATTCATACAAATAATGAAGTTAGAAGGATAAGCTGGTTTGCAGGAGAAAATAAGTTTGATTTATCATTAGATTTCATATGGTAGTAGGTCAACCAAATAACATCAAACCCAAAACTAAAATTATGTATTTTCAAAATCTAGACTCAACCAGAGATTTGACTTTGCCTTGATATTTAGCCTGAATTAAGATGGCACTGTGTAATGTATTATCCACCACATGCAAAGAAGCAGGGTCCTTGAATTTTAGAACTGGAAAGGTCCTTAGAAATCATATAATGAATGCATTTTGCCAGTGAGTTCATTTGGGGGTCCAGAAAGATTTATTAGCCTGAGGTAACATAGCCTATTAGTGATAAAGATATTAAAATACATTCATCTACCAATTTCTGACCCACTGCTTTATCCACATGCATTAGTGTCTAGTTAAGAAATGTTTATACATAAACATACATATAATTTTACATAAGTATATACCCTTCATTATCTCAGATTTTTAAAAATTCATAATTTTCCTACTTTGGGCACTTCCATCTCCCCTCCCTGTTTCCAACTCATCGCGTTCCCCTCATTTAATACTTAGTATGTCTCATCTTGTTCTAAGTAGTATTAGAATTTATATAATCATACACAAACCTACTGATGTGTGTGTGCACACACACACACACACACACACACAAACACACACATATACATATGAAGTGACTTAGGTTACTGTTTTACAGAAATGAAAATGCATGTTCTTTTCTGCGCCTTGCCTTTCTCATTCAACCATACCTTGGGGAAATCCTTGCCAAGTTACAGGCTGATTAGTTATTTTATTTTCATAGTTGCTTAGTACTTTGTAGTAGGTATACGTAATGATATGCCCTACCATTCCCCCTATTCATGGGGATCAGTTTGTTTCCAGTTTTTGCTCCTACAAGTAGTATTTCAGTAAATATACTTAATTCTATATTCATAAGTGTTGGTGTTATTTCTATTGATAGAGTTTGTACCACTGGGTCAAGGCTGTGTATTTTTAGTTTTAAAAACTAACCTGCTCCCCTAAGAAAGCTATAGCATTACACATTTGCACCTATAATTAGTAAAAATCTTTTCTTTCACTAGGTCTCCTCAGGCCATTGTGTTATAAGCCTTTTTATATAAGTTTTTCCAAGTGTAATTGGTATACAGTAAGACCTCATTGTTAATTTATTTGACCAGAAATGAATTTAATCATATTTTATAAATATTTGGTTGGTTATTTGGATTTCTTATCTCATATGCTGTGTTTATTTGGTTAAGCTATGTTTTCATATTCTTTATCCATTTTTCCAAAATTATTTGGCCTCCTTTTGATTTCTTTTTCTTTTTTTTTTTTTTTTT
>PVJS01050483.1:0-14299 GCA_004027185.1 Glis glis | reverse complement strand
GAGAGAGAGAGAGAGAGAGAGAGAGAGCTGAGGCTGGCCGTGAACCCGGATCCTCCGGTCTCCGCCTCCCAAAGTACTGGGATTACAAGCGTGCGCCACCACGCCCGGCAGATGTCCTATTTTATGAAGTTCTAGTTCAAGTATTTCATCTGCTTTTATTTAGATTTGGCTGTCATTTTTACTATGAATTAGAAGTATTCTCTATATTCCAAATAGTAAGCCTTAGAGACTTGCGTTATAGTTTGGCCAATAATCAATTTGATAAATGTTCCATGTGTATCTGAAAAAAATGTATATTCTGCAGTTATTGGGTACAGCCATGTCAACTAGGTAAATTTTGTTCCTAGTGTTGTTTTAATCTAACCTTTCAGGCAAAAACAACTTTTTAGGCAAAATAAGATCTGAGTGCATTTGTTACCAGAATAACAATATTTCATGATAAGAAAATCCAAAGGCTTATGGGAAATGATCTACATAGAGACATAGGTCTTCAGTGAGTAAAAAGGGCACCAGATAAATAGTCAGGAGCAAGATCGGGACATCCAGTGTTTCCCATTTCTTTTGAACATAGTGCTCAAGGCCCTGGTCAGGGCAACGAGTCAAGGAAACACAAAGAGAGGCATAAAGATTAGAAAGAAAGGACTTAAAAATGCCATTCACAGATGACATGACTATTCCTAGAAAACAAAAGGAAACATACATAAACTACTAGAACTACTAAGTGAATTCCTCAAGATCACAGAAATTAAGTTAATACACAAAAGACTAGTAGAATTTACAATATCGATAAAAACTATTGGAAATTAAAATTTTAAGACATCACCCATTATATCATCATAAAATGTAAAACACATAAGAATGCATTTTAAAAGATTGTGAAACCTCCACACATAAAACTACTGAAAATACCGAAGGGAAAATAAAGAACAAATAAATGGAGAGATATGAGCTGCATTTAAGGAGTAGACGATTCTAGAATGTTAAGGTGTCGATTTAGCACCGAGAGTCAACGTGCAACACTTTTCAAGGTGCCCATCCCGGCTGTTGGTAGTTGTGGGAACTTGTCCCAAGACCTGGTCTTTTTCTGGCTGGCATCTAGAACAGCCCTTTCATTTCAGGAAGAATAAAAAGAGTCAATGCAATCACAGTTAAATCCCACAGTCTTTTTTTTTTTATGTAGACATTTGCGTGGACATGCAAAAGAACTAGAATAGCTTAAAAAAAAGAATCTTGAGAAAGAACGAAGTTGAAAAATGTGCATCACAGATTTCAAGACATATAGGGCAACAAGAAGTTGCTCAAGAATTATAGTGTGGTATTGGCACAAGGATATGCAATGGATCAATGCAACAAAATTTTGGTGAATGTATATAGTGAGATATACAGTAAAATATAGAGTGAAATGTATAAATGTATATAGAATTTATCTGTATTTATTTATATAGTTACAATAGATACATCTACATCAGTCAGGGGATCTTCAGAGAACTAGAACCAATAGTAGATAGATAGATACAGAGAAAGAGAGACGAGAGAGAGAGAGAGAGAGAGAGAGAGAGAGAGAGAACAAGGAATCGACTCACATGACTAACATGTCTCCAGATCTGCAGGGTGAGTCAGCAAGCTGAAACCTGGCGGAGCCAATAGCATGGGTGCAGTTGAAGTCCAAAGGCTTGAGAATCGTAAGAGTTAATAGCATAGTTCTAGCCCAAAGGCCAGCATGCTGGAGATCTAGGAAGAGCCAATCTTTCAGTTCCAGTCCAAAGGCAGGAAAAAAAAAATCTCCTGTCCCAGTCCAAAGGCAATCGTGTGGAAGAATTCTTTCTTACTCAAGGGAGAGTCAGCCTTTTTGTTTAGTTCAAACCTTCAGCTGATTGGATGAGGCTCTCCCACTAATCAGGGAAGAAAGTGCCCTGTTTAAATGTTAAACTCATCCAAAAACACACTCATTGAAACTTTCAGAGAAATGTTTGACCAAATATCTAAGTACTGCCTAGAATATCCAGATAAAGATCTAGAATAATGTTTGACCAAATATCATGGCCCAATCAGGTCGACATGTAAAATGAATCATCACACCCCCTCTCTCCACACACACATTGATTTGATTTGTGTGTATGTGTGTGTGTGTGTATGTGTGTTGAACTCAGAGATACTCTACCTCTGAGCTAGACCCCCAGCCCTATTTTTTTTTTTAATTTTGAAACGGAGTCTCACTAGGTTGATGAGAGTCTCACTACTTTCTGAGGCTGGCCTCAAACCTGCAATCCTCCTATCTCAGCCTCCCAAGTACTGGGGTTACAAGGGTGCACCACCATGCCTGGCTTTTTAATTTTTGAGAAAGTTATTAATGCAATAAAGAAAAAGAAAATCTTTCAAATAAATGATCTGGAGTAATCATACAGTTGTAAGGAAAAATAAACTTCTCTCTTACATCACATTACACATAAAAATCAATTTAAGATGGGTCAGGGACCTAAATATGAAATCTGAAGCAAGAAAACATAATAGAATGTCTTGGGCAAGAACAACCTGGGGAGGAAAATGATTTTTTAAATAAAATACAGAACAGAACCCATAAGTACTTCACCAAAATTTAGGATAACTATTCATCAGAGGATGTTATTAAGAAAAAAATTTTTAAAAAGTCAAAGACTGGAAGAAAATATATCATATTACATATAAAAACATTTTAATTCAAACTATATAAAGAATTCTTGGGCCGGGCGTGGTGGCGCACACTTGTTAATCCCAGTACTTGGGAGGCAGAGCCTGGAGGATCTGGGTTTGTGACCAACCTCAGCTACTTCATGAGGCCCTCCGCATCTTCGTGAGACCCGGTTTCAAAATAAAGTATAAAAAATAGGGCTGGGGGTGTAGCTCAGAGGTAGAATGCCCCTGGGTTCAATCTCTGGTACCGCAAAAAAAAAAAAAAGAATTCTCACAAATTAATAAAACAACCAATTAAAAATAGGCTAACAAATGTGAACAGACATTTCACAAAATAAATATCCAAATAATCTATGATTATATAAAAAGGAGTTCAGCTGGGCGTGGTGGTACACGCTTGTAATCCCAGTACTTGGGAGGCTGAGACCAGAGGATCCGGGTTTGCAGCCAGCCTCAGCTACTTAGGCCTTCTGCAACCTAGCGAGACCCTTTTTCAAAATAAAGAGCAAAAAATCGGGCTGGGGGTGTAACTCGGAGGTAGAATGCCCCTGGGTTCAATCCCCGGTACCAAAAAAATAAATAAATAAATAAAAAGGAGTTCAGCACCACAAGTAATCGGGTATATGCAACTGAATACAAAATGAAATACTACTACAAACCTACCGCAGTCGCTAAAACAGAAAATATTGATAATACCAAATATTGGTGAAATGTACACTACTGGCAGGAAGTTTGGAAAACTATCCAGATGTTTCTAATAAAATTAAACATATGTTTATCCAATGGTTCAGAAATTCCACTTCCAATACATATTTAAGATAAGTCCATATGTACACAAAAAGACCTGAATGTTCATAGTAATTCTATTCAGAATAGCTCAGACTAGAAGCATCCCACTGTCTAAGAGGATGGATGTACACTGTGGTATGTCTATTCATAAAGCTGAATATTACTTAGCAAAAAATGGCTTTTTTTGGTACTGGGGATTGAATCCAGGTACTGGGGTGTTCTACCTCTGAGCTTATGTAAGGACCCCCTTACAGCATTGAAATAGTTAAAGTTAAAACTTCTTGTTGCCGGCTCTGGCTAACAAGGCAGGATGTCCTTAGCGGACTCACTCCCTGACCTAGACATCTGTTGGGAAAGCAAAACGTCCTTACTTGGGACCCTCCTGACTGAGGTCAAGATGGCCTTCTATAGATTAATGGTTATTGTGGTTACTATTATTGTAACAGTCTGGAAAGTTAGGGAAAACATCTTCCAATATAGAATGTACAAGGACAGCGAATGTCTAACCAGTCTGTGATGATTAACTGTATCTATAACCAACCATTGTAAAGGTCAGAGAAACCCCATGTGGGACTGTCCAATTAGGAAAGGGAAACTGAGGCTCTTTGTTTAAAAAATATAAAAACTGAAGCAAAAACGTGTGCGGGGTCCCCGTACTGAACTGCTGTGTCAGTTTATGTCGGGCACCCAAGCTTAAGCTTGAATAAAGGCTCTTCTGTGGTTACATACGGCTTGGTCTCCTGGTGGTCTCTCCGGGACAAAGGGTCTGAGCATAACACTTACACCCCCGGCCCTATTTTTTTTTTAATTTTTGAAACAAAGTCTTTCTGAGTCTCTAAGGATCTTGCAAAGTTGCTGAGACTGACCTCAAACTTGCGATCCTCCTGTCTCAGCCTCCCAAGTGGGATTACAGGCATGCACCACCACACCCAGCACTGGCATGATTTGAAAAAAAAGAAATTGATCCCAAGACTTCAGAATGTCTACCCTATGGTTCCATGTAAATGAATTTTAAGAACATAAATCAATAGTGATGGAAGTCACAATAATGGTGACCTCTAAAAGGTGGAGCATCAACTGGGAAAGGACACAGAGACCTTCTGGGGATGGTGGAAATGTCAGTCTAGATGTGTGTGATGATTACATGGTGCATACAGAGATTAAACATTAATCAAGCTATATTTTTAAGATTTGTGAATATTGTAATCCCAGTACTTTGGGAGGCGGAGACCGGAGGATCCGGGTTCGCGGCCAGCCTCAGCGTGCTCTCTCTCTCTCTCTCTCTCTCTCTCTCTACTTAGTGAGGCCCTCCGCAACTTTGTGAGACCTGGTTTCAAAATAAAGTATAAAAAAAATAGGACCAGGGGTGTAGCGCGGAGGTAGAACGCCCCTGGGTTCAATCCCCAGTACCGCAAAAAAAAAAGATTTGTGAATATTATTACATTTGTGATATATAACTATATTAAAATATATTAAATAAATCTAAGAACTTTTTTAATAGCCTGAAATTATTCATACTATTGATCCATCAAATCTTCTTCCATGACTATGAAGTAAACAGTAATGTTGATCAAGATTTCTTACATGTGTCATAACGTCATTTAGAATCCCAGTAACATAGACTAAACACCAATGACATGGTATGATTTAGGTAAGTTGTAGTCTTATGTTCAAAAGATGACCCTCCAGCCATTAAGAAGTTACTGAAAGATATAACATTACTTCTTCACAATGTTTTTGACATAGCACTAATAAAGTGATTCTAACCTATGTCTTGTAAAACGCCTAATATATTCATGTGAAAAGAAAAAAAATTGCAAACAAAAATTTCCCCCATGGTTCTATCTCATTCTTGAGTGTGCAAATTGTATTTTTCAAGTACTCTAAGCCAACATATATAATTTTTAAAAATATAAGCCGGGCGTGGTGGTGCACGCTTGTAATCCCAGTACTTTGGGAGGCAGAGACCGGAGGATCTGGGTTCACGGCCAGCCTCAGCTCTCTCTCTCTCTCTCTCTCTCTCTCTCCCTTACTCTCTCTCTCTCTCACTCCTTAGTGAGGCCCTCCGCAACTACTTGAGACCCAGTTTCAAAATAAAGTATAAAAAATAGGGCCGGGGGCGTAGCACGGAGGTAGAACGCCCCTGCGTTCAATCCCCGGTACTGCAAAAAAATAAATAAATAAATAAATAAAAAATAAAGATCTTTCTACAGAATACTTCCCCAACAGAAAAGCTTCCATTTCCTCCCTCATTCTCAGTACCAGCATGTGCCAAGTACCAGGCTGCTCTTGTCAGCATTTTCCACTTGGTCCTGGGAGGGGACAGTTTCAGACAGTCACCCCCAAGGGTTCCTCAAAACAAAAGAGCAGTAGAAACTAGGAACTGTGACAACCTCAACATCGGGGCACCACAAGTTGCCATGTCCCCACTGGATAGGGAGAAAATGCATCTTTACTTGCCTGGGACCACCCTGGGTAATTCCTATCTGATAATCCCCCTGCAAAGGAGGGCCCCCAGGGCTACTCAGACTCCTGATGTCATGGGTAAATACTCATTCTGACTCTGCACTGACTGGTCCAGAGCATATCCAGAAAGATGAGCCAGCTTCTTGGAGTAGAAGTAGCAGGGCTTGCCCTCAAAGGTTACCAGTCATTCACTTCTAAGATTTGGTTCTCTGTGAAATCTGGGTAGCCTGGGATGTCTGCATGGATGCGACCTGAGTTAAACCAGGTCTTAAATGACACTTGGTTGGGCCAAGTGGAAAGAAAAGTATTGTAGGCTGGAAGATATCTCAGGCAAGGACAGAGTTAGGAGTGTGTAAGTGGGAAATTGAGTCGGGGAATAAATGGGGAAATTGAGTGGCTGAGGGAGAAGCAATCGGGGGTGGGGTAAGGCCCAAGAGTGAGCGGTAGATGGAGGAGACCGGAGGGGTGGGAGAGGGAAGAGAGGTGACGTAGAGGGTGGGGTGCTGGAGGGTTCTAAATAGGGCGGTGGGCGGGGTGGCGACGAGAGATCCTGGGGGTCAGGAGTGAGATCAGAAAACAGCAATTGTGACTCCAAAATCGGCGACGGGGGGGGGGGGGGGGGGGGGGGGGGGGGGGGGGGGGGGGGGGGGGGGGGGGGGTGGATCCAAGGAAGAGGGGTTGGGATCAGAGTCAGGTGAGCGAGGGGGAGTATTCAGCGGGACTTGGGCGGTAGAACAGCAAGAACAAAGGGAGGGGCGGCGGGAGCGCAAGGAGGAAAAAGCTTGAATATAGGGAGCCTCTGACCAATTGCTAGCTAGACTGCTTACAAAAATTGCAGAGATCAGTCAGGATGTTAAAATCGAGAGTTCCATTTTCGGGCCATCAAGAGCCATTGTCCAATTCGTACTGAGGCCATGCCGTGTTGCAGTAGAAGCGGAGGCACCAAGGTTTGGAGATTAGCTAGGAGACAACCCAGTGAGGACTGGGGGTCTATTTTTTGGAATTTTGGTTTCCCCTGTCTAGTTTGCAGATGAGAACGAAGAGCAGGAAACAAGCGTCCTTGTGACCTGGTCAATGTTGGACGGAAACGAAGAACAGGAAACAGGCGTCCCCGTTAGCCTGGTCAGTGTTTGGTAGTGGGGCCAAGAGAGTGGGGGGACGTCTCCACCCCTGTCTCAGGGCCGGAGAACAACCTGGTTGTCTGGGGGCAACTCTGACATGGCCGTGTGTTTGGAGAAACAGAGAAGCCAGTGACGGAAACCTGCAAACCAGTGGCTTCATGGGGTAATTGTGCCCACCTTGTCTCTGCTTATTTAATAAACAACACCAGCCGTCTTCTGCCTCTCCTGGATCCCATTCCTCCCTCTGCGATCAGCCAACACAGTTCTGTTACAGCTGCGGTTCTCTAAGAGTGCTATGCAGACCAGCAACATCTGAGAACATGTTAGAAATGCAAATTATCAGCACTGTGCTGAACACTTCCTGTGCATTATCTTATTGACTTTTCCAGCATCACAATGAGGCAAGGTAGCAATCAGTTTCCTCTTAGAGGCTCAGAGAAGTAAGCAATTTGTTCCAAATCACATAGCTGGTAAACAGCAAATGTGGCACTTTGAACCCATGGCTGACAGGCTCCAGATCCCAGGCTCCTAAACACCTTCTCCTATATAATATTAAGTCCCGAGGCAGAGAGAACAGACATGACTCTCCTATGAAATATGAAATCCTGAAGCAGAGGAAACAGACAAAAAAAAAAGTGTATAGCTGGGAAGATTTAAGCATCCCCTTGCCCACTCAATTTCCAGGAAAATTTGTGATGTATGTATAGAGGTAGATTTTAAGGGTATTAGACTGAGGAGACTTGCACGTAGGACTCAATCCACCAAATTCGGGATTTAATGTGCCGGCACGAGTACTTGCGAAGAGTGTTAATGGTCAGCTAGATTGACTAATTGAAGTCTGGATTTAAAAGAAGCCTAAAGTTAGTTAATAAAGTTAAAGTTCCAGAACATCCCTGGGATGTTAGGAAGGCGTCCAAAGGCTTGGGAAAGTCTATCTGCTCTGTTGGAATGGATCTATTATGCACAAGTTGCTTAGCTGCCCCTGTCTGCACTCCCAGGGGATCCAGGGGACACTTCCTTTATCCAAGCATTAAGATATGCTTTGATGATGTCATGGGAGGGGGCTGGTCACTATGGATGAGAGATAGTAGCGAGGGGTGCTATAACTCCCTCATTCTCAAAAGTTTGACACACATAAGCTTCCCCTGAAGGATTTGTTAAAACACAGCATGCCGGTGGTCATCATTTAAGTCATCCTGATACTCACAGATGTCGTGTCTGTGATCCATTCAACTGTGCTCCTGAAACACATGAGCAACCGAATCTCAGAATCCCATCTGGAAAGTCAATTTCCTGGAGCCATGTTTGAGCCTCCAATCCAATGTCAGTCAGAGTTTCAACAAGAAATAGATGATGCTTACATTGGAAGAATTTGAGAAGAGTTTAATAAGTTATTTACAACCTGTGGGTGAGTGCAGACAGACTACACGGTGCTTTGGTACCCTGAGGCTAGCAACAGCATGGTTGCTAGCCCTCAGTCTGAAGAGGGAAGGACGGGGGAGGGGATGATTCCCCAAACCTTCGTGGAGAGAACTGTAGACAGCCACCTTGAGAGAAGCTAAAACCATTCAATCCCCTTGATGTAATCCACACTGACTGTCTTCCCAGAGCAGAAAACAGAACGGAAAAGAATAGAATCTGTGTCTGAAGGGACAATCTTTGATTTTCTTTTCTCAAATAGTTCTCTTTAAAATATATATATGTATATATATATATATATACATATATATGTGCATTATAATTGCACCTAATAGCTGGATTCATTGTGTTATATTCATACACACACATAGCATAAATTGCTCTTTCTCATGCCCCCATATCTCCTCTTTCCTTCCCTTTCTCCCTCCATTGATCTCCTTTCTCTACTGGTCTCTCTTCTATTTGCATAAGGGTCCCTTTTCTTTCCTTTTTTCTCTCTAACTTTCACATGTGAGAGAAAACATATGACTCTTGACCTTCTGGGTCGGGTGTATCTCACTTACGATGGTGACATAATTTCGTTCTTCTTTGTGGCTGAGTAAAACTCCATTGTGTATCTATAACACATTTCCTTTATCCATGCATCTCTTCATGGATACCTAGGCTGGTTCCATAACTTGGCTATTGTGAATTGAGCTACCATAAACATGGATATGCATGTATCTCTATAGTATGCTGACTTTAATTCTTTTGGATAAATACCAAGGAGTAATATAGCTAGGTCATATGGTGATTCCATTCCTAGTTTTTTTGAGGAACCTGCATACTGATCTCCATATTGATTGCACTGATTTAAAATCCTACCAACAGTGTATAAGTATTCCTTTTTCCTGACATCTTCACCAGCATTTATCATTTTTTGTATTATTAATGATTTCATTTAACTGGAATGAGATAAAATCTCAGTGTAGTTTTGACCTGCATTTCTCTAGTGGTTAATATTAAACATTTTTATGTATTTGTTGGCCATTTGTATTTCTTCTTTTACGAAATGTCTGTTTCGTTTATTTGCCCATTTATTGATTGGGTTATTTTTGTTGATGTTTTTTAGTTTTTTATATATTCTGGATATTAATCCTCCATCAAAAGAGTAGCTGGCAGAGATTTTTCAGCGGTTCTCAGCAATAAGAGCAATGCTGGAGGCATCAAAAGTCACAAACTTCAAATTATACTACAGAGCTATAGTAACAAAAACTGCATGGTACTGGCATAAAAACAGACCCATAGGCCAATGGAATAGAACAAAAGACACAGAGACAAACCCACACAGACACAGTCATCTGATTCTTGACAAAGGTGCAAAAAATACATATAGATACATAGATAGATGATAGATAGATAGATACATACATATAAATATCTATATGTTGGAGAAAGACAGCCTTTTTTAATAAATGGTGCTGGAAAACTAGATAGCCATATGTAGAAGAATGAAAATAAATTCCCTGTCTCTTACCCTGTACAAAAGTCAATTCATGATGTATCAAAGACCTAGAAGAGCAGAAACTGCAACTTCTAGGAAAAAAAAAACTAAGGACAACACTGCAACATACAGGCACAGGCAGAGACTTCCTTGATTAGACTCCAAAGGCTCAGGAAATAAAATCAAGAATTAACAAATGGAGTGGGTATGGTGGTGCATGCCTTTAATCCCAGTACTTAGGAAGCGGAAACAGGAGAATCACAGTTTTGAAGCCAGCCTCTGCAACTTAGCAATGCTTTCAGCAACTTAGCTAGACCCTGTTTCCAAATAAAAAATAAAATAGGGCTGGGGGTGTAGCTTGGAGGTAGAATCCCCAGCACCACACACACACACAGAGAATTAATATGGGATGGCATCAAATTAAAAGGCTTAGCAAAGAGAGAGTCTCACATGGTTCTCGACAAGGATTTATGTCAAAATCATGTAAGAGTCAGAACAAAGAGTTGAGTCATGCGAACTCTTCGGATAGCCGCTGGAAGAGCTTTCGAAAGAGTGGAAGTCTGTTTCCTGAGTGCTTGAGGGAATTAGCTGTTATTACCCTGTTTTGCAAGGATTTGCAATTACTGACTCAATTTCTTTAATAGTTTTTAAACTACTTTTCATTTCTTCTTGCAATCTGATAAGTTACATTTTATTTTGAAATTCATCCACTTCCTCTCAAGGACATTTATTGGCATAAGGTTCTTATTTTCTTTTGGTGTCTGCAGGTCGGCGTTCCTGCTGTTGTCTGTTTGTGCCCTTTTTTTCGTTGCCAGTCTCAGGAGAGTGGGAGCTTTAGTACAGGCTTGTCAAGGAACCTCCTCGGGGCTTCATCAATCCTTTCCAGTCTATATTGCTTTTTTATTTCCCTAAGCTTAGCTCTTTGTTCCTGTCACTTTATTTTCACTGGGCTTGCTTTGCTGGAGTAGAAGAGTGGTTTGGAAGAGTGGACGCATAGGGAGGAGTATTCCAGGGAAAGTCTCAGAGCCAGGCAGGAGTTGGGCCAGGCATTCGTGCCCAGGCAGAGGGGCTTGTCCAAGCCATTCCCTCCCTTCTACCTGCCTCAGCTCCTGGCTCAGGGATCCATGACCCTTGAAGGAAGGGAGCCAGGAACAGGAGGGTAAAGCCCACCTCACCCCCTCCCATCACTGGCTCCAGCACCCTGGTGCTCCAGAATTCAGAGGCCTGGACATATCAGAGGCTTTCTAACCATGTCCCTCTGGGCCTAAGTGGTAGAAAGGGCCACCACCGTGTGATGCAGGGGTCCCCGCCATCAGAACTTGACTCCATCTATTTCAGCTATTGGGCTTCCACACTGAACCTGTCTTGGGAAAAGACTGCTACAGCTAAACAGACATTCAAAATCACCCTGGTGATTAAGTGTAAAGATTAGCTTTCTCTTAGTCACTCACTTCCCATGAGGTCTTGGACAAGTTGCTTAATCTCTCTGCACCTCAGTTTCCCTCGTCTATAAAATGGATATGATAAGAACCTGTGCAAAGCCCTTTAGCACAGCACTTGCCTCTGCACAAGTTACTTTCATGTTTGGAGCTCAGAGCAGCTACTTGGGTTGCTTCCCACAGTGAGGATCCACAGCACATCTCTGCTCTCCTTCCACCCGGCTTCTCAGGCCGCATCTGCTGGGAGGAAACTGGCTCAAGCTACTCAGCCCTCAGCTTCCCTCTTGCACTTTGTGGATCATTCTTTGACACCCAACTCCAGCTCATCAGACCCAGGGCCCCCTTCCTCCTGACCTGACCATGACCTAACCTAGGAAACAGTCTCTGAGAGCTCCTACCCCTCTGCTCCCATGAAAGGCAGGCAGAACCACCAGAGGAGAGAGGCCGGGAGCAGCCCAGCCCTCCACCATGAAGGTCTCTGCAGTGCTTCAGGGCCTGCTGCTCTGTAGCCGCCATCATCACCCACACACCTGCTCAGCTAGGTAAGGCCAAGCTCTCTCCCTTCTCTCCCTCTCTTTCCTTCTAGGAAGCCCTAAGTCAAAGTGTCCCACTTCCAAGCCCATCAGAGCCAGCAGCCTTCCCAGAGTTTTGCTTTAATGTCTCATTTTAGTCAGAAATCGGAAGCCCAGGTTGGAGACAGGAGGGTCGCATGCACCTCCCAGCCATCCCAGAGCAAGAATAAAACCTGAGTTGCTGCATGCAAATCCAGGGCCTTTTCTTTGACCCCCTTGTCGTCCCGGACTCTGCAGATCTGGGGCCACACCCAGGACCTGCAGCGATGCATCCCCACAGTACAGCCAAGATGACTGAGTTTGAGATCTGGAGCCACGTGTCACAGGCCCCCCACCCTGGGGCCCAGGCAGGAGTTCCAGGCCTGGAGGTGGGCCAGATCTGCTGCACCTCTTTGTTTTGCCTTCCCTTGCGGGCCCTTCCCCTACTGCATCCAATTCCAGAAGACCCTAGCCCACCCCCAAAGGCTTTTTCTCAGTGGTTTTGTTTCTACATATGAGCCATACCCTGTACACTTGCTGCTACCAGCAGGAAGATCCCCTTTGAGGTGCCTGAAGAGCTATGGGCTCATCCATGACAAGTGTCCCCAGGAAGTTGTAGGGGTAGAAAAACCCTGCTCACCTCAGGCTGCCCGGCTCCACCTGCCCAATCCAAAGTATTGCCCCTGAAGACAGATGCCAGGCTTGACTGGGGACCTGATACAGTATAAACATGCCCGTAGAGGGCAGGTACTTCCCAGGAGTGGGCAGCAGCCTTCATTCTCGTGGCTGCTTCAAAGGACACAGGGTCGTTTTCCCACATCCAGCAAGAGCAGCAGCTGCCTCCAAAAGCACTTCATTCCACACACCTGCTTCCTCCTGTCCCAGGGCGGTCTGTAACCTGCTGCAGGTGGGCCAGGCAGGGTCAGAGCCCAGCCAGTCGGCTCAGGGGGAGGGCACCGTCAGAGGGCTCACCTCACTGTGCTGACTCCCTCATCTGCAGCTTCAGGATCACGCTGAGCAAGGAGGTCCATGCCGACGTCAGGTGAGGCGGGTCGTGGCGTCTGTGCAGCACCTGGACCAAAGCCTCACTCCCCGAAGATGTGTGAGAAATGATGGCTCATCCTCCCTGGCTCCCATCTATACTCCAGAATAACTTTAATGTGCAAAGGGTGCTTTCTGTTTCATGATGAAAAAGATATGATGCCTTTGGTAATACTATTGTTTGAATTGTTACTGGTTTGAACTTTCTACTCAATATGAGTGATCTTTTTATATGTGTTGATTGATTGATTGAGTATGGTGCTGGAAATGGAGCCCAGGGCCTTGCATAGGCTAGACAAGTACTCTACCACTGAGTACATCCTCAGTCCAATGGACTGTTTTTTTGTTTGTTTGTTTGTTTGTTTGTTTGTTTTGGTGGTACTGGGGATTGAATCTGGGGCATTCTACCTCTGAGCTACACCCCCAGCCCTATTTCTTTGTTGTTGTTCTTTATTTTGAAACAGGGTCTCACTAAGTTGCAGAGGGCCTCACTAAGTAGCTGAGACTGGCCACGAACCTGTGATCCTCCGGTCTCAGCCTCCCAAGTACTGGGATTACAAGCATGCGCCACCACGCCCGGCCCAATGGTCTTTTTTTTTAAAGCAAGGGCCTTGAACAAGTTGGTTCTTGACTGTGAGTCCCAAGGGAAACCCCGTAACCTGGGGAGGTTTCTCTCTGGCTCACAGTGGTCGAGTGTGTGCTGTAGGAATCAGAAAAGGACCCTAGAACTTAAGGAGCAAAGGACCTTGTAAATGGGGGGGTTGCTAAATATGTTATTATGGAAAGACAAATGCGCTAGGAGCACTCCTGGAATTGTGCAGAAATGCATTTTGTTTAAAATCTCTAACAGTGCCGGGTGCAGTGGTGTGCACCTGTGATCCCAGTACTTGGGAGGCTGAGACGGCAGGATCACAGGTTCAAGGACAGCCTCAGCAACTTAGTGAGACCCTCGACAACTTAACGAGACCCTGTTTCAAAATAAAAAATAAAAAGGGTTGGAAGTGTAGCTCAGGGGTAGCATGCCCCTGGGTTCAATCCCCAGTACCAAGAAAGAAATAAAATCTCTAACAGTGATGTTTTCTTCAGGGGTAACTCCCAGCCGGTACAGGGCAATTCGAGGTGGGGATGGATGGAGCATGCAATGAAAATGTGATGTACAGAGACCCTGGCTATGTGGCCAGCCTGGACTTCTCCAAGTGGCAGGGAGGGCCTGCCTCAGCATCCCAGAATATACTAGAACAATAGTTCCATCTTCCAACACCTGCTTCTCTGGTTTTCTTTCTTTCTTTTTTTTTTTCTTTTTTTTTTTTTTTTTTTTTC
>PVJS01050482.1:0-14298 GCA_004027185.1 Glis glis | reverse complement strand
TTCTACCTCTGCGCTACGCCCCCAGCCCTATTTTTTATACTTTATTTTGAAACCGGGTCTCACTAAGTTGCGAAGGGCCTCACTAAGAGGAGAGAGAGAGAGAGAGAAAGAGAGAGAGACAGACAGACAGACAGTGAGAGAGCTGAGGCTGGCCGCGAACCTGGATCCTCCGGTCTCCGCCTCCCAAAGTACTGGGATTACCAAGCCACCACGTACCGGGCCACCACGCCCGGCCCTGCACTTCTTCACATTTTCTAAATATGCTACAAAGCATTACTTTGCAACTCACCTCCCCACCCCACCCACCCCACCCACACACAGAATGTTTAAAACTGCAAAGAGCTTCTTTCTGAAGTATTTAATTGTATTCCTATGACAGAGATTACCAGCGGTACTGAAATACACATTCTCCAAGTCTTCTATAAGAATACACCCTGATATTTTCAGCTGGGCACATTTCCTATATTATACTCAACTCTCAGCTATCTGTACACTGAGTGGGAGGTGTCCATCCTGCTGTTGGGAAGATGAATGAGAACAACAGAGCTCCGTCTTACATGAAAAAAGACACACCTTAAAGCTTCCAGAATAGACAGCTGGAAGCAGCATGAACCTCAGAAGGCTTCAGATCTACCGTACCAACTCTGAACTGCCCAAATCTAGCGAGAGGAAAAGTAAACGTTGATCTTGTTTTGGGGTTTTGATTGGGGGGGGGTCAGTGATATATCACTGGATCTAATCCTAACTGATACTGTATATAAACACTTAAAATAATTTGGACTAATTTTCTCTAAAAATATTGTATATGATACATATAAAATACCATATATAAAATACGGAAGAAATACATTAATACCATCACTATGGTGAGACTAGTGGCTCAGCTGAGAACTTCTGGTGCCAGGGGCAGTAGAAAAAAGGTGCTCAACAGTTCAGTCATTCTAATCTGATGTCAAGTACAGAATATCTGAGTGAAGTCCTTAGAGGATCACACATCTTAGAGACAGATGCAAACAACAGGCTTTAGAAATCCATTGTGGAAGCAGCCATATGCCTCCCTTCATGACAGAATAATTATTTACATATTCATGTGTGCACTTGCCACATTATTCTGCAATTTTCTCTTCTATGGTTACTTATACCTATAGACTATAATATCCTTGATGCAAAAACCAGTTCATTTTACTTTCAAATTTTTAGGGCCCTAGTGCCAAGCCCAATATCTGGCATGTGGTAACCACTTAAACATTTGTTAAATGAATGGCTTAAAAATGAATATAAAAAATAATAAGTTGGATTATTGGTTATTTGTATAAACACAGAGATGAAAATATCACATCTGTCCCTAATAGTATAAACTGTAAACATTAGAGTATAATCATCTCCAAGTATGAATATATATTGAGAAGTTATATCAAATTAAATGTGAATTTCTTCAAATAAAAGTCAGTAAGATTATTATTTAATTCCAACAAGGAATTGAAATGAAATATTAAAACAGAACCTTCAGGTGGAATTGAAACATACATGTCTTGATTACTCTTGGGAAAATAAACAATCAGGGTATCGCTAGATGTTCCTATATATTTCAAAAAGTAATCCACCTTATTTTAGGAAAATGTTCATATTTTATGGAAGCTTTAATTATGTCTTACCTGCCAAATACAATATTATTCTAATAACTGAAGAACCAGACGAGATGCCAATGCTGAATAAATATTTGGTGAATTGAATAATTTAAGTTGAAACAGATTCAAAAATTGAGTTGATAGAATTCTTTTAGCATCTTCTTTCACAGCCATAACATAAAATATTGCCTTATTAATGGTAAATAAATTTGGCTTTATATATCTCTCTTGAAAACACTTGAGAGAGAAAGAGATACAGATAAAGAAAGAATGGTCACAAGAGAGTCTACTTACATTGAATAGATCTATTTTTTATTGACATATAGTTTTGTTTTTTATATTTAAATCTATTGACCTTATACATAATACAAAAGATCAATAAACAAATTTAAGGGTTGAAATTCTCTCCACAGTTCACTTATAAAACACAGTATTTTGAAATCTTAGGTAAGATTTTATCCTTGTTTATATTAAAAATGTTAATATAGTCTAGCTACCTGCTAGGAAATAACAAATGTAGGAAATTCAAAGAACCTTAGGAAATTCCCTTCCATTAACATTTACTTGTGGTTATTAAATTTCATAATATCAGGGGTTTTACCTAAAGATGATACATGAATATCCTTGCATAAATGTAGATTCATTACCTTTTATTCTATATCCTGAATACTCTTTCCACATACTACATATATATATATATATATATATATATATATGTAGTATATGATATATATATCCTACACCAATAGAAAGGTCAAAAGTATAGTAATTTTATATAATTGGATGAATATTTATGAATGAAACCTACTATGAAATTCGTGTCATGTAAATGGGTATATTTCATAGTTTGTCTTCCAGGGAACTGCACACCACTTGATACATTTTCTTGAAATTAGATATTTATATGATTTCAATTGCTAAATTCTCTATGAACTATTCACTATTATAAGAATTTAAAGTTTTTCTACATATATTGATAACCATACATGAGTCCAAATGAGAAAATTTCTAAGGAATAATAAAGTTAACTTGATTAGTTTCTTCGATGTTTACCTTAGAATTATCATTGGTATATGATTATAATTTTATTACATTAAAAATATCTAACCAATCTATAGTCATACTAGTTTTTAACTGTAATGTCAGTAATATATCTCCTATACTCAATGCTGTGTAAAATTCTCCCAGATGGCAAGTTTGATTATAAAAATACACTTAATAAACATATGTGTCTTACCCAGTAGGCAGTCAATATAGAAAACACTTATCAATAATTTGGAAAGGTAAATATTATTTCCAATACTAAAGCAGTATGCACAATTATTGATAATATCTACCTAAAAAAATATATAAGCATTTGAGTTTAATTCCAGATATAATATCCAAATTTCATCTGTCGGAACCATGACATAACATTGCCCCCAGGGAATATAATCACACCAATGAGAATGGGGATGGGGATGGGGATGGGGATGGGGATGGGGATGGGGATGGCTATGGTATTGTCCAAGGGAGTTCTAATGATTACTACCTAGGCTGGAAACTATTTTCAGCTGAAATTCTTGGCCATTAACATATATTTATGGCAACTCAAAACTAGAGCTGGAATTTTTTTCTGATCAAGTTTGGGAAAACAAAATTTTAAAATGGTCTATTGGGGGCTCCTTTAGCATGAGGTTGAAAAGGAAAGGTCCCACAATTATACATCATCTTAGACATTATTTATAAAACAACACCTGTTTAAGCTCCCTTTGGGCTATGGGGTTGGTTATGTGAGTATGAATATGCTAAATGCTTAGGTTTAAAAAAAAGTCAGGCTTCCAGAGTTGTACTGACAGCCCAACACAGTGTGTTTTGTAAGGAATGATGAAATATCTAAGCCAGGCATGGTGGTGCACGCTTGTAATCCCAGTACTTTGGGAGGCTGAAACCAGAGAATCCAGGTTCGCGGCCAGCCTCAGCTAATTAGTGAGCCCCTCCGCAACTTCATGAGACCCCGGTTTCAAAATAAAGGATAAAAAATAGGGCTGGGCGTGTAGCTCCGGGGTAGAATGCCCCTGGGTTCAATCCCCGGTACCGCAAAAAAAAAAAAAAGAAATATCCAAGCCCCAACCACTATCTACACAATTTACTCATTGTTTTGCATAATCTAGTCATGACAATCAAATGCCAATTCAAAATGCTGATATAACTGCCCATTATAAGTACAGGAAATATAAATTAAAAAGTAAAAAACTCTTTAGTACTATCTAAAAGTACTAAGACCCACCTCATAGAATTATGCAGTTGTCATAAAATATTTAGGCAAAAATTCAATTAAGGAAATAAAAGATCTCTATACTGAAAACTATAAAACATTGATGAAAAAAAAGAAGACACAAAACATAGAAAGATATCCCATGTTCATGGAAAAGTAAAACCTCTTAAACCACAGTCTCTCCATATTTAAGGATCAGAAATTTAAATTCTTTCCCTTCTGATTTGCAACAAAGGTTGAAAAAAATGATCTGATCAAATTCTCTAGTCAAGGCTTGGGTTTATTTGACAGTATGCTTATCTATAATTGGCCTTCTAGAGGAGGCAAAAACTCAATTTATATTTCAAAATATAGTTTATTATAGAAGAGCAAAAGGAAGAGAAATGGATCTAAGATGAGGATAGGTGATTGAAACATCACTTCTACTCTCCAAGAAGTTTCCCAAGGGACTGACTAGAATTTCCAGGGAAAGATGACTAAATAAGATAGTGTTCTTATCTTCATGCACTGGAGGCAAGAATTCAGAATTATTCAGCACACACTCTAATCTCAGTTGTGCTGTGAATCAGGCTGTTTTGGGGGAAGGGGGGCTAGGCTGAAAATAGGAGAGTATTTTTCAACTAGCAGACTGTCTCTCATCCATCCCACATCTTTGGAAATTCCATAATTATTTGAAATCTTAATATCCTCAATGGCCAGGAAATTTTTATAATATACTTCATATTCTAAAATTTTTTAAAAATAAATTTATAAATATGAAGTTGTATTATAAGTCTAATACTTTTTTATATGTACCCCTGGATTTTCTGATGTGATGCAATCATTTGGGAAGAATACAGGTCCTCTTCTTTCATTTCTCCCTTCCTACCCCATATGTTAATCTCTGAAATACTGAATTATATCTTTTTTAAAAAGAACCAAAAGTAGCTAAAAAAAAGTCTTAGGGAAGAATGGCAAGGTTGGTGGTCTAGGGTAGCACCATACTCTGTTCCACCTGAAAGAGTAAGCCCCAGAAAGACTGTAGGACAGCTCCTTGATGAAGAAGCCAATATAATTATAGAAAAGTTCCACTTAGCATTTCAAACAATTGTAGCACATCTGAGTGTTTGTGAAACTTTCCTGAATCAATGAAGATGGCCCCAATACAGTCACTGGCATGTCTTTAAACACTGAATAATAACTAAAAGTTCATCATATGCAGATGGATGAAGGATAGAGTATATATAAAATCAGGCACAAGAAATATAAACATAAACTAGAACTATGCACTTGTGTAAAAGTGGAAAATCTTAAACCACAGCACTAGGTATGACTTATTTGCTTATTACTTTTGCTTTTAGTTGTTTTTCCTACTTTTTTTCTTGGTATTTGAGAATGCCAATTATAATACTGACGTTGTTTAAAGAAGAAAAAGAAATGATAGACTTGCTCTTCCATAGAACTACTCAATCAAAAGAAAGTTTGTTGAAACCCTTCTCAATTGTGTGTAAAAGCTTCAGGTGCATTTCAAGGAAGAGTATTCAAGAGTATCTTAGAAAAGCAGATTAAGCATTTATATAAAGTTTAGGAAATTAAACAAGAAGGATATGGTGCCACATGCCTATAAACCCAACTACTTGAGAGGCTGAGGCAGGAGGATCAAAAGTTCAAAGCCAGCCTGGGCAATTTGGTAAGACCCTATCTCAAAATAAAAAATTAGGGAGGCTGAGACAGGAGGATCATAGTTTGAGGCCAGCCTCTGCAATTTAGCGAGACTCTGTTTAAAAATAAAAATATAAAAAGGGCTGGGGGTGTAGCTCAGATATAGAATGTCCCTGGGTATAATCCCCAGTATCAAAAGAAGGAAGAGGAGGAGGAGGAGGAGGAGGAGGAGGAGGAGAAAGGAAAAGAAAAAGAAAGGAAAAAAAGAAATTGAACAAAAGGTCTGTGTATGATAATAAATACTACTTTACTCCAAACATACACAGTAAATAGACAACTACCATTTCAACTCCAAAAGACCTTTTCTGCCAATAAATATTAATTCCAAAATTATTCTTAGAAGTTAAACAGATGGTAACTAATATTTATTTTTCAGAAAAAGAATTCAAGGCCTAGTAAGATTTCTTTTTCCTAATTCATAACTACCACATAACCAAATCAAGGGTAAAAATCTATGACTCTACTAAATTCAGGGTCTGGAGTCCTGAGCTCACCTAGAATTAGAAAATATTACTAATAATGAATCCATTATTCTGAAATTGTTTTGAATTTTAAATTCTGATTAAAAATTTGTATTATGTAAGATAAAATATCATGTATAATTATTAACTGCATGTACAAATATATGTATAATGTATAATGTTTCAGGTAATACTACTATCTTGGAACTTGGCACAAAACACTGAGAATTCCTTGGAGGAAATTTATTGTATCCCTCAAAGAAGCAAACGGTACTTTTAAATTGTCCCTCCAATGGATTTACCTTGAAATTAACTGACACCTTTCATTAATCATTTGATCTGGCTATGGACTTTATTTCCTTTATTTAGAAGTTTCCTTAGAAAATATCTAAGCAATGGTCAATATTGTGTGTCAACTTGATTGAACCATGGGGTTCCCAGACACTTGCGCAATCATTGTGGGTATGTCTGTGAGGATGCTTCTGAAGGAACTCAGCATATGAATCACAGACTGAGGAAGCAGATTGCCCTCCATAATGTGGGTTCTGTTTCTCTGGAGATCATGACTAATACAATCTGTACTCTCAGGTCAAGAACACTTTTCTGCATTGTTTGGGATCAGACCCAAGGCCCTGTGTATGCTAGGCAAGTGCTCTACCACTGAGTCATAACCCCAGCTCCCAAGAACTTCTTAAAGGTTTCAGTGATGAGGAATATGGATAGGACGAACCTCTGCTTCCATTTCAGTAATATATAAAAAGGAGCTCCACTTGTTCTTCATAAATACTAGCAACAGACTACAAAAATCACTTGAGTGCTTGCTGCAGACCAATAGTTTTCCAGGGGCCACACAGGAATTCTAATACTGCAATCTAAGTATTAAAGTTCTACAAAATTAAAGTTTCATTTATGCCCACAAAGAGCTGGTCCATTTACTGTCCCAAAGTTTACCTCTTAATTTATGCCTAAGTTCCTTTCCTGGTGCTGAGTCCTCCACCAATGACATTTTCCCTTTCCCCTTCCTAACACACAGATTTTTCAGGCCCCAGCCACAGTTTCATCTCTTTTATAAAAATTCAAGCCCATAGCTAGGCATGGTGGCACACACTTGTAATCCCAGTACTTTGGGAGGCAGCAGAGACCAGAGGATCTGGGTTCTCGGCCAGCCTCAGCTCTCTCTCTCTCTCTCTCTCTCTCTCTCTCTCTCCCTGTCTCTCTCTTTCTCTCTCTCTCTCTACATAGTGAGGTCCTCCGCAACTTTGTGTGACCCAACTTCAAAAATAAAGTATAAAAAATAGGGCCGGGGGTGTAGCACGGAGGTAGAATGCCCCTGGGTTCAATCCCCGGTACCACAAAAAAAAAAAAGAAAATTCAAGCCCATAATAATCTCCTTCAAGAAACAATCATATTCAAGCCCATAATAATCTCCTTCAAGAAACAATCATACATACTTTCTATATCATGTAATAGATACTTAATATGTATATATCTTTTGTCTTTAATTGTAGTAAAATTTCCTTGAGGTCAGAAGCTGGGTCTTGGAATTCTGTTTTCCAAATGCCTGACACATAATAAGTACTCGATTACTTTTTGTTGAAATAATGGGTTTGTCAAAAGCTTAGGACACTGGGAAAAGGATATGGAAAGAGCAGCAGAAGGAGAAAGAAAGGGAGATAGCCAATGAGATAATGTTCTATAAAAGTAAAGGTGAGTGAAACAAAGTACCCAAATGCCCCGGGAGTGACCAAAACCCACACTTCTTCCTCAAACTGATGCAAAGTACAAGGAGTCAGAGGCTACAATGAAAAAACAGCATTGTGAAGTGAAAAGCATCACTAGACTGGCATTCAGGATATTCATGTTTGGGTCTAAAATTGGACACTAAATAGTTGTGACTCAGAACAAGCTACTTAACTGCCCTTGGCAATTCATCTCTAAACTTGGGCTACTAGACTGATGATCTCTAAAGTTCCCTTTGGTTTAGATAATATCATACCCTGTAGTTGTCATTCATCTTGAGAGGTCACCCTTCATTTCTTCTGGGGAAGGAGAGACCTGAATATACTAAGAGATATGATGCATTGAATGCAGAAGCTTCAATAAGTAAAAAGGGTGGGATCAAAAGACAGCATAATGTAGACCAAATATCTATGAATGCACTGAAACTTCAGAAGCAGATTTCTTTAATATCTGCTTTGTTTATTTGATCATTTCTGTCAAGCAATATTCCCAGTGTGATAGGTGAAGAACTTGGAAGGAGACTGAGCTGGAGCCAGAAATGAAAGCCAGAAGCCACACCTTCCAAATACTTGCTTTAGTTCAATGATGGAAAATTAGCTGAGTGATTTGAATGGAGGTGACAAACATTAGCAATCTTTGTGATCAGGAGGCAAAATGTCAATGTAAGCAGACCATTGACATCTTATGTAAAACAATCATATTTGTTCAAAGATTTGGACAAATACAAGCAAAAATATCAGTTTCCAAAGCATTGAGATGCCTGGCAATAAGTCTAGAAAAGACCGTACATCAAATGTCCTTTAACTTCTCTCTTTTCTCAGTCTCCCATTCACTTCAGTGCTAATGGCTCAGCACTCCCTTAGGCACCCAGTATTCTCTTTGGTATCTAAGCATCTCTGTCACAGACGGAATCGATTGATCTAATAAACTCATCCCAACTCTACAGTCTTGGGATGATGTGTTCTCTCTCTTCCAGAATATACTTGTCTTAAAACAAGACCATGAGAGACAGCAAATGCTGAACCAAAAAAAAAAGAAAGAAAGAAAGAAAAGACGGATAGAATTACATGCATCACTAGGGAAAATAATCTGAAAGACACAACCTCCCTAGACCTTTTCAAATCTTCACACATGATCCTGCCATGTGTGACCTGGCTCTACCAAGGCCAGAAGAGAATGTTCAGTTTTTAATTGAGGAAATAAAAGGTTTAAACTAATCTATGGACAGAAACCTAAGCACTGTGTGCTATATTTGAATATTGCTATCTTCGAACAGGAGGCTCAAAGCCCAAAGGCAAAACTAAAATGAAAAATAAAAAAAAATCCTAAAGAAAGGTTTTAAGAATCTTCTCTGACCTCCCACTCACATTTCATGGATTAGTTTTATCAGATTAGCTAATTGTCACTTTGAAAATACAAAAATATAAAATGTTTAGCCCTAAGGCTGTTAGGCAAGGAAGAAATAAGCTTTACTTGTTTATGGATCAATGAGAAGGAAGAAAAGTAGTATATGAGCTTTAGAGAACCTGCAGAATGTGGGTGAAAAGAGGCAACCTATAGGTCACATCCAACCTGCTAAATGCTTCTGGTTTGTCTGGCTCAGATTTTTAAAACAATTTTCAAAATTGTGTACAATTAAAATTTGGGAGATTTTCATGTTCAACTTTTGAGTTTCCAGTTTGTCTGGAATTATCAGAGGGACTGCCAATCCCAAGTAGCCAATTCCACATGACAAGAGACAAGTAGGCTGAATAATCTCACAAGAGGCTGAAACTTGACTTTTACCTTGTGTAAAATACCTGTGTGTTTCCAACATACAGCAAGCAATTGTATCTTTTCTCAGGAAGTACACTAAGGTACTATAATCTGATTGCAAAAGTCTCTGTAAGAAGAAAGTCAGGATTACAAAGACAACATAAAATAGATCAATACTTATTATTGTATTGAAACTGCAGAAAGAGAACATTACTGACTGTGCAGTTTCTCTACTACAAAATGCTTTGTTTATAAGAAAAAATTACCAATATCAAAACTTTGAAAGAAAAGTCTAATCTGTTTTTTTCCATTGCAAAAAAGATTCATCATTGACGCTTACCCTCAGCACACTGTATGCGTTCAAAGAACTTAAAATGTCTTTTGCTTTTTAAATGAGAGAGGCCTATAATTCCATTTATTAAGTCAGCTCTTAAAAAATATTTCCTTATTGAAACTTGGTCCTAAACCTAGGTTCACAGTACATGATAAAGGTCTAAAGAAGGCTTATTTAACCTACATTAAATCTTGATAATGCATTAATGAGTCTTTTAAAGGGATAATTTTAATTCCCCAATCTTCAACCATAAAGACTATATAGTGCTAATCTGCCTTGCCCTTTCAATTAAACTTGTTAAGGGCGTTCTATTTAGTCAGCACCCTGAATAGTCCATTAAAATTCTTGTTCGGTAAGAGTTGTGTTCAGTGCTCTGTTGTTTTAAATTCCATTAAATCCAAATGGTCTTTATCACCCCATGACCACTGCGACTTCAATCAGCCAATTTAATTACCTTACAAAATTGTCAGCAGAGGCAGCAAAGAAAAACAGGAAGCCCTATGACGTTATCAGATTGAAACCTTCCTCTTCGGTGTTTAATCTGGACTAGTCAATAATGATGATGTGCACCTATTTCCTTCCCTTTCGGAGGCTTTTGACCTTCCCTTTCATGCTAAGATTTAGTTTTTGAGATTCATTTGAAGCACTTCTAATACTTTGATAAGTGAATTACAAATTGAAAGCCCTCCAAAGATAAACCCTCACCACCCAAATGAAAAGCAATCAACACTTACATTTCAATACATCATACCATGCATCAGAACTCTGCATGCCCCCAAGAACTATGCATGCAATAGATTAATGGCCTACGTAGATTACATCTGAAAGAAAGTGAACTACTTTTGACTCTGATGGGCAAAAATGAGCATTGACAATTTCCAGGAAATCCAAGCAACTGAGGATATAGAAACACAATAAAACCCTAGAAACAGAAAAAGAAAAGGAAGTAATTTCTCTCACAGGAACCTTACATTTCTACCACAAAAGAGCAAAGTATTTTCTTTATCAGAAATTATGATAACTAAATGGCACAAAAGATTATGTCATCATGTCAAAGACAACACTTTATTTTATGGTGAATAGACTTGAAAAGGCTCTGATAATCAATGATACATTCTAATTTGATCCTTGGTATTTTCCTCCTTTGTGTGAAAGCAATTCATATTAACTATCCTGTGCTGAGTAAATGTTGAAACAGTGTCATCTGAGAATTCAGAGAATGAACACACTGTAATGATCACTTGCATTGAACCAAAAAGCAAAACTGGTCTGAAGAAATGTCCAACCATAGTTCTCTTCTGAAAGACAACCTCACAGAGCCAGAAAACATGTTGTTTCATGTGCCTGGGTGGAGGAGTGTTATTTCTCTAGGGTGAAAAGATCATTTTTCAAAGTCATTTTTTGTAATGATTGTACTTCCGTTGACAGATCACATTAAGTTATTCTGCAAAGCTTTAAGAATAAAGGAGAACTTATGAAAAAAACTGATTTTTTTAAGTGTGCCTGTTGTGTTGGCGATTCTTGGAAACATTTCCCTCTCTGGCTTTCCAGAGCTCAGCTGAGCAGGTGTTCTGGTTTTATCTGTTACAGATAGCCGCTATCACTCCCCCATCCCCGCCTCCCAAGAGTCAGTTTGCCGCCTTCCAGATGTAAGGCCACTCCTCCCTCCCGCCCACTTCACCTCCCAAAGGAAGAAAAATCTCTTTCAAAGAACTTGTAGAGAGTGGCAGCTTTCAAGCTCAGTCAATTCATTCCCATTCCTCGATGGTGCAGTACATCTGTTACCAATTATTATTATATCTAGAAGCACATGGAATGCCCAGAAGAACAGGGGAGTTTCCCTAAGAACGCTTTCAGCTCCTTCTCAAGTCGTGGGTTTTATCTTGTGGGTTGCCCCTGGGCTGGCGGGCTGGCTGGCTGCCTTCACCTTGGGCGGGTGTGTGCAGGGAGGTGACAGCACGTTTGGCCATGGACAAGTGGCCAGTGTGCAGTACCAAAGAGATCAGAGCACATCTGGGAGGCAAGACCTCGATTCAAAAACCTTTAAAGAAAAGATGCTCTCTCAGCTTGTTTAAGAGAAAAGTTAGGTCGAGACATCAGAAGGTAAGAAAGTGGCCTACCATAAAAGCTCTGCTTCTATAAGAGAAAGGACTACCTTGGACAAGCTGCCCAGGGATTTGAAAGAAACTTTGGGTTGATGTCTTTGCATCCTAAATTCCAGGCGTCCTAAATTCCAATCATATCCAGATTTTGACCTCAAAGATCAGCAACAGTAGTGGTTTGAGAGTGATTCCTTAAAGAAGACACTTGAACACGCCAAATCCCCCTGACTGAGAACCAGAGACCAGCCCCCTGCACAGAGCCTCGGCCGGCTTCAAAGCTTACCCGGCTTCGGCTTCCTCGGGGTCTAGGTTCCGAGCAGAACCAGAATCCGGAAGAGAAGGACCGCTAAAGTAACAAAAGAAGAAATGTTCAAGGCCAAGACGCGGGAGGTGAACTTGAGACTGGAACTGAGGGCCACACCCACAGGCCCCAAGGACCGAGCCTAGGTTCCCTGCACCTGGGAGCCGGGCGGGACGCAGCTGCGGAGAAACTAGGTGCCTCATTTACATAACGCTGGGCCGCGGACGCTGAGACCTGCCTAGGGGAGTCGCAGGTTCTACGCCCGGAAAAGCCGCTGAGAACCTCTGACTTGACCTAGGGCAGGCAAGCTAAAATGCATCTTACCCCTCCAAAACACGCAGCCCGCGAATCCAATTTGGGAGAAGCCAAGTTGCGCGGGCTCAGTATTTAAGAAAGGGAAATAGCCCCAACCCAAAGCAAAAGCCCCCCCCCCTCGGCCTGCCGGTAAGGAGGTGACACCGGGCTTGTCACTTTCCCCATTGCTCAGGGTTGCCTTAAAGCTCTGGGACAGTGCTCTGGGGTCGGCGCTCTGAAGATACTTGCAGAGCTGCTGCGGACGAGTGGGTCGGAGTGCGCAGCCTGGCGGGAGCCAGGCCTGGGGCTGGACAGAGGTGCCACGGTGGCGATTGGAAAGTTTTCTTGGGCACTAGAGGGGAGTCACTCTGGCAGTCTGAGGCTTCCTTCGCGAGGTTGCCTTCGCCAGCTCTGTTGTAGAGTGTGTGTGTGTGTGTGTGTGTGTGTGTGTGTGTGTGAGAGAGAGAGAGAGAGAGAGAGAGACCGACGACCGCGCGCCACGGAGGGAGGGAGAAGGGGAAAGGGGAAGGGAGGGGAGCGACTGCGCACGCAGAGCCCGGGCACCCGGAGGGAAGGGCGCCGCAAGGGTCAGCAAGCTGAATGGGGACGGCTCCTCGTTCCACTTCCGTGATTGGAAGAGGCTAGGTCAAGTCACAGTTCTATTGGGAGCAGCTGGAAGGAGAGTGCGGAGCTCAGGCGGGTGCGTTTCCACCATCGGCGGGGGAGGCGGATGCCGTGGCCGCGGGGCAAGGCTTCCCCGTGGCCACAGTGCGGCTGCGGAAGCGCCCGCCGGGTGCCTGGCCTTCCCCGGGCTGAGGATGGAGGGGCACTCTCTGCTGCCTCCCCTGGGAAGGCGGTGGCTCCGCCAGCACGCCTTCCCCCATAGCCCTCCGGCAGCTGCTCTACTAGCAACTCCAGCCTTTTCCCTTCCCAGGCGTGGGGCCAGGCAGAAGGCACTGGTTCGACTTTAAAGCCAAAGTTGAAAATCATCATTCTGGAGAGTAGCTAATACTCGCTCAGCCAACCATCCCGTCCACTCAGAACATGTTTTCCCCAAAAGAAAACAAAACTCCCACCACTGCATCAAAATAGTCCCAACAAGGAAAAGTTCCAGTGATTACAATGTGCACAGCCCTTCCCCACAACTCAGGTCAGCTAGCAGAGAAAATGGATCTCTACGTGGAAGATGTCTGAAGTTAATGTAGAAAATAACAGGTTATCTAGAAACTTGACTGTTGGTTTAGGGTATCAAGGGACTAGTATGGAGGTCTTTGCCTAGTACCTTGTTTCTTAAGGATATTCTTAGTAAGAGTTGGTCTAGGAAAATGTATTTTTGTGTATGTGTCAGCTCTTTTGGAAAGCTGCTACACACTATGCTACAGTCGCCAAGATTTTTAATATGAAGATATGAAATGATCAGCGAATGTAACAATCTAATGATTCAGCAAATATTGTGCTGCAAGACTAGAGCAGCAATAATTAAATCTTTAGAGTATTGGTGGCAATTTCTTGGGTCCAAGATGCTTCCCACCCAGTCCCCAAACACATTTACTAATAGCCACTCATTCACAAACACACATGGGAAGATGCCTCAGGATTCCACATGAGTATATTGTAATACTCAAAATATTGGGCAAAACTATTATAGGGTAGCACTATTCTGCTTGAAGCAGAGCTGCTGAACACACACACACACACACACACACACACACACACACACACTTC
>PVJS01050481.1:0-14297 GCA_004027185.1 Glis glis | reverse complement strand
CCTGTCGCTTTAAAAAAAAAAAAAGCGATTGTGTTTCGCAAACAACAGATCGGGTTTCTAAAAGCTATTTCCCCCCCCCCCCGGGCCACCGCCACCCCCTCCCGGGTCTGCAGAGGGGGAACCGATGGGGGGGGGAGGTGGAGAACCGAGAAGCTCCCACAATCGATTAAGACCCGGAGGAACAGAGGAGAAATTGGAAGAGACCCGAGCACCGAGCAGGCTCCTTCGGCGAGTTTTGGAGCGGAACGAGCCGGTCGGTGGCCGGATTTAGACCCAGCGCAGCTTCGCAGCGGCCGTCCCGCGCACGCTAGCCCTAGCGCTTCATTCATTCGTTTTGTTTTAAAGGCCCTGGCGGCGGATCCCTGGGCTGCGCCGGAGGGAAAGGGGAGGAGAGCGCTCTCTCTGTTTCAAAGACATTTATACCGGACTGGACCCAGGCCCTGGGAAGTGTGCGCTGGAGGGAACAGCCGGGCCGCCGAGGGCGGGGAGGCGGCGCGAGTGTGACCTCAGCCGCGGGCGCGCTCTCCCGCCCGCCCTCTCCCGCTCCGGGCTCGGGTTTCTAGGACTGCCTGGAGAAGTGTGTCTTGTGCACAGCTCTGGAATGCATTTGGCAGGCTGACGAGCTGCGAGGGGCAGCATCCTGGCGGGAGAGGGGAGCGGGAGGGGGCTCGCCTGCGCGCCGCCGGCAGGTTTCCTCCGAGGCCCGGAAGACCTCCGCCACCCGGCGGGAAGGTTACCCAGCGAGCGGACCGGCCTAGGGCATTCATTTGCATGCGGGGCCTGTTTTTTCGCTCTTCTCTGCCGCTGAGCTTTCAAGGTGCTTCGGGTCAGAGAGTTTATCCGTTGACCCCGGGTTCCAGAGACACGTATCCCCAGATGGAGATTACTGCATGGAAATGGGAAAGACCTTGCTCAGGCAAAGGACCTGAGCGCATTTACGTTGTGAAAGCTGCTGGTGCTGAGAACCGTACTACAGTATTTAAATACTACATACGCATCCGTATTGATGAGGCCGCTAGTTGGCATGGTGATCTAACCTCACATTCACTCAAGTACGGGTTTAAAAAAAAGTCATTTAGAATTGTGAGATCAAGACAGCAATGAAACTCATTGGGGATTTTAAAGAATCTTTAGAAAAGATGGAATACACTATTTGCATCTCCCCCGACTAAGTTGTATTTCTTTAAAGGAAAAGGCAGGGATAAATCTTAAGCACTTTATAGCTTAAGCCCTCTCCCTGCTGGCAATTTACAAGATGTGTGTGTGTGTGCTAGGGATTTAACCCAGGGACATTCTACCTACGAGCAACATCCCCAGTATTTATTTGGAAACAGGGTCTCACTAGGTTAATGAGAGTCTCACTACTTGCTGAGGCTGTCCTCGAACCTGTGATCCTCTTGTCCTGGGATTACAAGCGTGCACTACCATGCCCGGCTCCACTGAGGAGCAATTTAGAAGATTTCTAATATGCAATAGGTGCTTAATAAACATATAGCGGGCTGAGGGTGTAGCTCAGTGGGGGAACTGGGTTCAATCCCCAGCACTGCAACATAAATATATATGTATATGAATCAACACTTAGAATTAGGTAGGATTTAAAGGAGCATTTGGACCACTCCCCTCTGTCCCACCAATCACCTTTGGTGACAGGAATATGAGAGGAAACCAGCAACATTGGTCAAATGATCCTTTCCAGACAGGGAAGGGGCCCTGAAACTCATGGACCTAGAAGACTGGGGGATGGCAACAGCACAGAAATTTGTGCAGGACAGGCCAGAAGTTGGCATTCTGAACATTGCTTTGTAAGGCCACATATGACTGCAATTGTATAACATCATGATTTTGTTATAAATTAAAATGTTACTTATTGAAAAGGGTATTGAAAAGTGTGTGTGTGTGTGTGTGTGTGTGTGTGTGTGTGTGTTCTAAAAAAGCAACCTGGGCCTGGCGTGGTGGCTAACACCTGTAATCCCAGTACTTGGGAGGCTGAGAGAAGAGGATCGCAGGTTCGAGGACAGCCTCAACAAGTGGTGAGACTCTCATCAACCTAGCAAGACCCTGTTTCAAAATAAAAATAAAAAATAGGGCTGGGGGTGTAGCTTGGAGTTAGAATGCCCCTGGGCTTAGCCCCCAGTACCACAAAATAAATAAATAAATAAAAATTTTAAAAAACCTTGGAAGACAACAGCCAAGCAAGCCCAGAAGGAAATGGAGAAGGGATGATCCCATCACCCACCCACCGTTAGGCAGGGAAAAGTGGAAGAGACAGAAAAGGGGTTTTTGAAGTATATGAGACATGTATGATACACTCACCTTTAAAAGGACTTAGTGCCTGGCATGAGGGTACATACCTGTAATCCCAGTACTTGGGAGACTGGGACAGGAGGATCACAGGTTCAAGGCCAACAACTTAGTGAGGTTGCAATTAAAAAAATAAAGGGCTGGGTATAGCTCAGAGGTAGAATGCCCCTAGGTTCAATCCTCACTACCAAAAAAAAAAAAAAGGCTTAGGAAGAGTAGCAGATTAGAAGTCAGAAAACCTGATTTCAGTTGGGGCTCTGCCATTCACTGGTTGAACAACTAGTGCTTGAGAGTGAGCCTCAGGTTAGGTGAGCCCTTGGCAGGCTCCTCTCAGAGTCTCATTTTCCTCTCTCTTCTGGGTTTCCCTAGAAGAGAGATGCCAGGCCAGGCTACAAAGTGACCTGAAGGATTTAAATAAACAGAGAAAGCCAAAGCTAAATTCTAATCAAGCTTCTTGACTATACAGAGAATCTATAGAACCTTCTGGAAACCTGGCAAGTGGCACTAACTCCCTTTGTGATGAGAGGCCAGAGCACACACAGGGCAGATGGGTTTAGTGGGTGTTTCAGGAGTTGGACCTGACGTCACAGCTTGTCTGGTGGAACGTGCACATACTTGCCGAGCTATGTTCCCATCTAGTGTAATTGTGGGTGTTTTAATTCAGGCGTCACCCCTATTTTGCCCTCTCCACACAGCTTTTCTCCTCCATTTTACTACCCCAGGTAGAAGTGGGTGGGATGCTGGGCAAGTAGCTGCAATGTTTGGTGCTGCTTTATGGCTCCCTGACATCCCCTGAATCAGTTAACATCCCAACCTTCTTGACAGCCGGCCCCACCCATCACATTCTCACTGCTTTCCTTTCCAAGAAAAGCCAGAAGCCAGGAGGTAGAGGAGCTCTGCCTGGCTGGAGTGCCTAGAAAGGGAAGTTCCTTCTTCCCTTCATAGGACACCCACAAGCACACAGTCTCAGACTCTGATCCTTAAAAAAAAAAAAAGAGTTTAGGAGTTCACCAAACTATTGTGAATGAGTTTGATTCTAATCATTTGCTGGCATGGAATATGGAATAAAATATCTCATTTGCAGTTGTTTATTTCCTGTTGTGGCTTCTATTTTCATCTTTTAGTCGCTTTAGTGATAGGAATCAAACCCTAATCATGGTGCAGCCACAAGTCACAGAGACCAAAATAGCAGAGTTATGACAAACAAGGATGGAGGCAGCTAACGACCTGGCTACTTAATCACTGGCCCCTGCGCCGCTGGGAGGACTGTGGGACTGCCTGCTGGCTAGACATGTGGAGGAGAGCTGAAGGGGGGGGGGGGAATAGCTTCAGGCCCAAGGACTCTGAGCAGCCAGGGGCCCCAGAAGGAGAACAGCCCTGTGCACAGGAAGTGGCCACGAAGCAGGTGAATCCTGCGCACCTGCCCTGGGGAGAGGCAGGCTGTTAGATGCCCTGAATGGAGCTGAGGAGAGAGCAAAAAAGAAGTCTCCAAATCTCAACATCTCCAAACAATTATAAAAAGCAAAAGCTGAAATACTCTTCTCCGGGAGAGGCGGGATTCCATCTTTTAGCTGTTTTCTCATTTTCGGTGGTTTCTGGAGGGAAGAGAAGGCAGAGAGGCCCCAAAGCGCCTGTGGGTGCATGTTGCTCTGGGGGAAGGGGAAGGGTGAGGCAGGGATGAGGATTTTTCTTGCAAAAGCCAAAAGAAGAAACAATTGAAGAGGCCAAAAAAGTGTTGGAAAATATCAACATTTCTTGCACAATCGTCCCCTGAAAAATGTGTGAGTGAGCCCTAAACCATCCTTCACTGGCGACAATACAAATGGAAGCTCTGGGTTACGAAAGGGAGAAGGCGCACGCAAGGCCAACATGCCCATCAGCACTTCTTGACTTATCTCGGAAGAAAAAGGGCATAAGTGAATGAAAATGCATCTAATTCACAATCACACAAAGATGCTATACACCCTGACTCATCAAATAGTCTTGTAGTACAGACATGCTGTCAGCTGATCCCAAGCATTTGCCAGGTGCCTAACCGAAGCACTCAGCCAGGTACTGAGTTTTGGGGTGGGAACAGGATGGAATGAATGTTGTTGTGGAGGAGACAACATCCAGAAAAGAGAAACACCCAGAAAAAGTAAAGAGTGAGAACAGCAGTCAAACATATAGTCACATGCAGATTTGGTCTCCTCCAAAGAGGAGCACTGGATAAGCTGATAGGTAGAGCTGAGAGGGGAATAGGGGAATTTCACAGTATATAATTTTGTGTGCCTTCTGAAACATGTGAATTTGGTGCTTATTCTAAAAATACGGTTTTAGAGCCGGGCGTGGTGGTGCTCACCTGTCATCCCAGTATTTGGGATGCTGAGACAGGAGGATCACAGGTTCGAGGACAGCTTCAGCAAGTAGTGAGCCTCTCATCAACTTAGTGAGACCTTGTTTCCAAATAAAAATAAAATAGGGCTGAGGGTGTAGCTCAGAGGTAGAACGCCCCTGGGTTCAATCCCCAGTACCACAAAATAAATAAATAAATAAATAAATAAGAATAAAAATACAATTTTAAATATTTTAAATCCCTGCCCCTTTTTTTTTTCCTGAAATTCACTCCTCTGGTGTCCTTACAGAAAAGGACAAGTAGACGAGGTCCCACATGGAAGAGATGCTGCAGATGTCTTTCTCTTTGTGGGGCAGTTGCTACAGGAAGACTGATGACAACAGAGGCCAATGTCTCATCCCAGACAGCGAGGGCGGAGGCTGCCTCGTCATGACCCTGGCAAGAGTCAGCGCGGAAACACGCCAGTCCTAATCAAAAGTCACTCCAGATACCAGGCAGGTGCAAGTCCTAACCCAGGACCAGCGGCCTAATAAATACTGATGTCGCGACGACAGAGGCACAGGAAGGAGCCTGCCCAGCCTGAGAAAATGAGAGCTTTGCTTTGGGGAAGAGAAACACACATACAATTCTCAGTCCATTTAGCCGGCACTAATTCAGAACTGATGTGCCCGGCATGGGGCGGGACTTCGGGGAGCCATCAACTTGAGCTTCAAGCAGCCTCTGTCCTCAAGATGTGCACAATCTAAAAGCAGGAAGGGTGATTTTGGTGCTGAATTTTGCATGCTCAGTGCTGGTTAGGATCTCAGCGAGGAGACCTCCTATTAATGGAGAATCAGAGGGCAGCCTGCAGAGGGGGAACGGTTTCCCTCTGTAGTAGGGAGTTATTACTAGGGCAAAGGGGTCACAGGTGACCACATACTGCCCTGGCACTGAAAGGACCCACACAAGGAGCCCAGCCCAGTGGGTGTAGCCAAGGTGTTTCTCGCAGGAAGGACCCTGATCCAGTTCTGACTTTTCTGCCATTACTAACTACTGGGAGACCTGAGGAAAGTCCATTTCCCTGATCAATCTGCCTTCCTCTACAACACCAACTCTAACGACCTCTGCTGAGTGGCAGAGCCGGAGCACCTCACCAAGAACAAAAGTCCTCCCCATGGGGTTCCAGCAAGGTGGCCGGACACCGGGGGAGCCCAAATGCTATGTAAACCAGTGGAATACATATGCTAATTGCCATTATTATCATGGATTCTAAGGTCGCTGCTGGGAGGAGCTCTGTTTCACCTGACCTTGGATGCCTCGGACGTGAATTTAGAGAGGAGATAATTGTCCCAGTGATAGGGTAATGAAGGACAGCACTGCTTTTCCAGGTGGTGGGGACTTTGTTTGTGGGGATTTTACCAGGACCAGTTGGAACTCTGTCAAACAGGTAAAGCCGGTATTTGAGTTTAAAACAAATCTTCCTGGGAAATCATTTTTTCCCGTCAGAATGTGAGAAAACAAAGTGGTTGTGGTTCTTCTCTAGTATTACTGTGAGTCATAAATGTGTCCTTGTGTCTTCAAAATAACTCCCTCAGTAATGACGATGAGCATTGAGGAAGAGAGGAGGGGCTCACCTTTGCGAGGAGACACCAGGAATTTCCGCACTGCCCAGCCGAGTCCTGATACCCTCCACCCGGTCGACTTTTATTCTGCAGGCTTTCACGGTCGGGAGAATATGGTGTGATGCATCATTGGTCTACCAGCAAGAGAAAGATTAGGAGCCATGCAGCGAAATGAGAATTGAGCTGGAAGGGATTGTAAAGATTCCCCATCTCCTGTCTACACTTCAGACCCATCGTCCAGGGTCAAGTTTGTACAGTGTTCTGTGTTGTTCCAAAAGCCAAGTTATTTGGCATTGTTAGTTTGCTATTTACTTATTTATTTTTTAAGGTACTAGGGATTGAACCCTGGGGCATTCTACCTCCGAGCTACACCCCCAGCCCTCTTTTATTTTTATTTTGAAAGTGTCTCACTAGGTTGATGAGAATCTCACTACTTGCTGAGGCTGTCCTCAAACCTGCTATCCTCCTGTCTCAGCCTCCCAAGTACTGGGATTACAAGTGTGCGCCACCATGCCCGGCTTTGCGTTTTATATTTTATTGATTTTTGAAGAGGTGATACATGCATTTGGAGGCGATACATGCATTTGGATTTGACACTAGTCAAATCCAGAGGCTATGAAGAGAAAGGCAAGATCCCAGCTACCTGGGCCCTAGGCATCTACTTCTTTCTCAGAGACAGCCACCATTACAGCCAAAGATGCAGAAGGTGGTTCAAGGTAAAGAGCTGGCCTCTGCTTTGGACTCCAGTCCTATATATCTACCTGCCTGCTTGAGTGTGTGTGTGTGTGTGTGTGTGTGTGTGGTGCTGGGGATTGAACCCACAGGGATTTTACCTCTGAGCTACACTCCCAGCCCTTTTCAAATTAAATTAAATTTTTAAAATTTTGAAATAGGGTCTTGCTAAATTGCCAATGCTGGCCTCAAACCTGAGATCCTCCTGTCTCAGCCTCCCAAGTACTGGGATTATGGGTGTATACCACTTTGCGGGGCTCCTTTTTATTTATGTTGAAATAGAGTCTTGCTAAATTGCTCAGGCTGGCCTGGAACCTGCGATTGTCCTGTCTCAGCTTTCTAAATACTGGGATTACAGGTGTGCACCACAGCACCTGGCTTCTGCTTGACATTTTAAAGGCATCCTAAAGAGCCAGGGATGGTGGCACACACCTGTGATCCCAATACTTGGGAGGCTGATACAGGAGGATCACAGGTTCAAGACCAGCCTCAGCAACTTATCAAAGCCCTTGGCAACCTAGCGAGACCCTGTTTCAAAACAAAAAATAAAAAGGACTGTGGGTGTACCTCAGATGTAGAATGTCCCTGGGTTCAATCTCCAGTACCACATAAATAAAATAAAATAGCATCCTAAGCTAAGTCTTAAACAGGCTATCTACCTCCCAGAACCTGCTTCTCCAGATGAGCAGCCAAGGACAGCGGCCTCCCCCGTGCCCCTCACCTAAGCAGCCCCTTGTCCAGTGAGTTTTCCCTTCAAAGTGCCTCTCAGGCGATCGCCTTTCCCCAGGCCCATACAGCACGCGGCCAGCTGCACAGCCCAGGCCCCCTCTCAAGGACCAACCTACACCTCAGCCTCCTGTTGCCTGCCTCACTTCCACTCTTGCCTCACTTGGAGTCCCCTCTGCTGACAGTCCTGGGGGCTGACCTGATTGCACCACCACCCAAGGGGTCTTCCAGCTGTCCTTGGAACAAAGACAGAGTCCCTTCCTTGGACTACAAAGCCTGAGTGGCCTGGAGCCCCCTTCCCCAGCTCCCCTCCCCATCACCTCAGTATTCTTCCTTGGTCCCAGGGCCTGAGAATGTGCTCTTTCTCAGCCTGAAGTGCTCCCCTCTTCTCTCTTACAGCTCTTCCAGGTCCCCAATCTTTCTTTTT
Source organism: Glis glis (assembly GCA_004027185.1). Classification (NCBI taxonomy): domain Eukaryota; kingdom Metazoa; phylum Chordata; class Mammalia; order Rodentia; family Gliridae; genus Glis; species Glis glis. The sequence continues at coordinate 6,175 of PVJS01050481.1, read as the reverse complement.
TTTTGGTACTGGGGATTGAACCCCAGGGCACTCTACCTCTGAGCACACTCCCAGCCCTATTTTATTTTTTATTTTGAAATAGGTTCTCACTAAATTGCTGAGACTGACTTTGAACCCACGATCCTTCTATCTTGGCCTCCCAAGTACTGGGGTTATAGGCATGCACCACCATACCCGGATAAAGCCCCCAATTTTTTTTTTTTTTTGCAATACTTGGGATTGAACTCATGGGCATTCTGCGTCCAAGCTACACCCCCAGCTCTATTTTTCATTCTTTATTTTGAAACAGGGTTTCACTAAGTTGTGGAAGGCCTTACTACTAAGTAGCTGAGGCTGGCTATGAACCCGGATCCTCCAGTCTCAGCCTCACAAGTACTGGGATTACAAGTGTGTGCCACCATGCCTGGCAGCCCCCAATTTTTGAGTTTAGGTCACATCCCATCATTGTGCATCTTTCAGAGTGCCAGGCACACGTGACTCATGAAGCATTTCACTGCACTTGATATGTGACATCTAATTCCGATGTTTTGATTGACATCTGTCTCTCTCCCATCCCCAGCTGTGAGCTCCTTGAGGGCAGAGACCTTGTACCAGTACACCCAGCTCTGTCACTGGCACGGAGTGTGACAGCAGTGTGTTGAGTAAATGTGTGGCTGACCCGCAGTGAAAGCTGAGTGGTTTATTCTGAGGTGATATGCTTCCTAGTTGGGGGAATTAACATGCCCTATCTTTTATGAAATGTGGTGGTAATAGATGGTGTTTATTTACAGACATATTTAGCAAAATTAAATGTTGGCAATTGAATTAAAGGGCTCCTTCAACTCAAAACTGTGAAGCTGAAGGACTACTTAAGGCCCAGGATAGAATCTCAGGAGTGAGAGAGACCAGGAGGAGTCTAAATATATCACTGACTGAAATGGGCACCCCCAAAATTGAGGGGTCTGGGCATGGAGGTACACACCTGTTATCCCAGTACTTGTAAGGCTGAGACAGGAAGATCACGGGTTTAAGTCCAGCCTCAGCAATTTAGCAAGACCCTGTTTAAAAATAAAAAATAAAATAGGGCTGGGGGTGTAGCTCAGAGGTAGAGGTCCCTGAATTCAATCCCCAGTTCCACATACACACACAAAAAAATTTTTTTAAAAGTATTAGAGTTAGTGCTAGGCGTGGTGGCACATGCTTGTAATCCCAGTACTTGGGAGGCTGAGACAGGAGGATCGCAGGTTCGTGGCCAGCCTCAGCAACCTGTGAGGCCCTCCACAACTTAGTGAGACCTTGTATCAAAGAATAAAATAGGATTGGGGATGTAGCTCAGAGGTACAGTGCCCCTGGGTTCAATTCCCAGCACCACAATAAATAAATAAAATAAAATAGAAATAGAGCTGGGGTCGTAGCTCAGAGTTAGAATGTCTCTGAGTTCAATCCCCAGTACCACCACACACACAAAAAAAGGATTAAAGTAGAGTTAGTGCTTGGTGTGGTGGCCTACGCTTGTAATCCCAGTACTTGGGAGGCTGAGACACGAGGATCGCAGGTTTGAAGCCAGCCTCGGCAACTTAGCGAGACCCTCCGCAACTTAGTGAGATCCTGTTTCCAAATAAGAAATAAAATCGGGCTGGGGGTATAACTTGGAGGTAGAATACCTCTGGGTTCAATCCCCAGCACCAAAAAAAAAAAAGTAGAGTTAGGGACTGAAGCTGGTGGAGGTGTGGGGAGAATGGCCTTCAGATCTGTGATCAGGGAAGACTTGTCTGGGAAAACAAAGTCCAGATAACAGTATTCCAGGAATGAAAGACCGCAAGGGCCCTGATGAGATTGGAGACAGGGGAGCTGGTGTGTTAGTGGGCTAGCCGGGAGGCCAGTGGCTGGGTGCTGGTGGCCTGGGGAAATCAGTTGGAATGTGGAGCCCTGGTGGCTGGGTGTGGTGGCCCAGGCCTGTAATCCCAGTAATTGAGAGAGGCTCAGACAGAAGGATCTAAGCTTCAAGGCCAGCTTCAATTTAGCAAGACCCTCAGCAACTTAGCGAGAACCTGTTTTCAAATAAAAAGGGCTGGGGGTGCAGCTTGGAGATAGAATGCCCATGGGTTCAATTCCCAGTACAACACACACACACTCTCTCTCTCTCTCTCTCTCTCTCTCTCTCTCACAGAAAAAAGAGAGAACGCCATGGTGGGGCTAGACAGAGCCTCCCAGGTGTTGGTGGTATTGTGTGGAATGTGCCAGCAAACCCAAGACAACTGGGGTACCAGGGAGAGCACAGAGCTCCCCAACGCTGGAGCTGGTAGTGCTGTGTTCCACAGCAACTCTGCCCCCTCTCCCTGAATCACCACCATTTCCCCATGGGTAAAATGAGGGGGATCATCCTTATCAACAAAGAGCAGGCAAGGGGTTAAATGAGGTCATGTGCATGAAAGAAGCTGGAAAGGATGTTCCTACCAAATCATGATACAAGAAGAAACTCTAAAAGCAGGACATTGAAACCCAGCACTAAACCGGGCGTGGTGGCGCACGCCTGTATTCCCAGTACCTGGGAGGTTGAGACTGGAGGATCGCAGTTTCGAGGACAGTCTCAGCAAGTAGTGAGACTCTCATCTACCTAGTGAGACCCTGTTTCCAAATAAAAATAAAATAAGGCTAGGGGTGTAGCTCGGAGGTAGAATGCCCCTGGATTTAATCCCCAGTGCCACACACACACACAAAAGAAACCCAGTGCCGTATGAGGTGGCCCTCCATACCACGTCGTGAGCTCAATCAACTGACTGTGGGTTGAAAAAAAATTTTTTTAATTATGTCTGTACTGAACATGTACAGATTTTTTTCTTGCCTTTATTCCTTAAACAACACGGTACAACTATTTCCATATTTATATTATTTTGGGCACTATAAGTAATATAGAGATAATTTAAAGACTCAGGAGATGTACATAGGTTATATATAAATACTGTGCCATTTGATATATTATTTTTGCAGTACTAAGGTAGAACCCAGGGGTGCTCTACTGGTGAGCTACCTCTCCAGCTCTGCTTAAAATTTATTTAAAACTTAAATAAATTTTAAAAGTTTTGAGACAGGGTCTCACTAAGTTGTCTCACAGGCTGGCTTAGAATTGTGATGCTCCTAGATATTCACTGTGATGTGAGACTACAATGAACCAATAAAAGCATGTTTAAAAAAAAAAAAGAATTGGGATGCTCCTGCCTTGGCCTCCTGAGTTGCCCGGATTATAAGTATGTGCCACCATGCCCAGCTACAGTGCCATTTTATTTTATTTTATATTTTATTTTATTTTATTTTATTTTTATTTTATTGTGGTACTGCAGATTGAACCCAGGGGTATTCTACCACTGAGCTACAACCCAAGCCCTTTAAAAAAATTTTTTTTTGAAACAGGGTAACAGCTAAGTTACCATGAGCTGACCTTGAAACTGAGATACTCCTGTCTCAGCCTCCCAAGTACTGAGATTACAGGTATACACCACCATACTTGGCTACTGTGCCATTTTATATAAGGGACTTGAAGCATCCCTGGCTTTGGGCATCTGGGTAGCATAAGGGGTGGTCCTAACCCAATCTATGCAGATACTGAGAGATTACTATAATACTTTTGTACTCAAACACTGAGCGTCCACTTACACAGAATGGTTGACCAATTAACCCTTCATGGTGGAATGTCTTCTGGATGCATTTGAATAGTAAATTTATTACTATGCTATGGCTATACACGCACACACACACACACAAATACAGCTCATATTCATTCCTCTTTTAATGGACAGGAGCATATTAAGTAAATTTTGATGATAAACAGGATGCAAAAACTCTCTGACACTAATCTGAAATTGGTTACTTATTTAAAATGGCACAAACATACATCTTACTTTCTGGAATACAAAAGAGAAACTACCCTCCAATACCAAGAGAGGCCTAGGAGAGTAGGGATGAGCTGACTTGTAAGAGCCCCAGGGCCTGATCCGTCGCTGCGTCCTGGCTTTCCCAGGGGGAGTCCCACTTTTCTTGCACGTACTTTTGCATTGAACAGCTCCTAATGCAGGGACAGGGTGGTCACAGGTGCTGGGTGTTGTCCCCATGTCCTCCTCCCACCCTCTCCTCTGGGCACTCTGGCCTATAGGGCAGCAGCCCTCGGGCTGGGTGGTGCTTGGGGCTCCCCTCGCCCAGGACTCAGCCTTGTCCTGCATTCTCTGCCTTGTCATGCACTCTCAGCCCCACTCTCCCCTCTTCCAGGTCCCTGAGCTCCAGGGGACACTAGATTTGTCTTCTGGGAGCCCCATGGGCCCAGAACAGGGGAGATGCCATCAGTAGCCATCTGAGTACCCAGAACTGCTATCCAAGTGGACTTGTGTGGTTCATCTGTTAAGACAGAGAGAGATTGTGTGTGTGTGTGTGTGTGTGTATGTTGTGCTGGGGATTGAACCCAGGGGCATTCTACCCCTGAGCTACACCCTCAGCCCGATTTTATTTTTTTATTTTGAAACAGGGTCTCACAAGGTTGCTGAGGCTGGCCTCGAACCTGTAATCCTCCTATCTCAGTTTCCAAGTATTAGGATTATTTGAACTATTGCACCCAGCCAGAGGGAGATACTTAATGGGCACCCACTCCTGAGTAGTCAGTCCCTCATGACACCATTTGTGGGGAGGGTGGGTACACCCACTTCATTTCCTACCCACATCCAAAAATCACACTTGACCTCAGCTAACTGTCTCCCAATGTCCTCCACTTGCCTAGGAGAAATCTAGAAGGAGAGGAGAAGCAGAGCAAGCCCCACCATGCAGAAAAACACAGGTCACAGAAGTACTGCACAAACACACGTTCCCTTCCTTCTCTCCTGGTGACAGTGACGGATAGGGGCCCCTGGACGGTATTTTCATCTTCCAAGAGAATGTACTCCATTACTCCAGGACTTTTCTGTCCTCTGCCTTCACATGACCTTGTAGCCCAATACTCAATCTTTCATAGAATATTCTTGACACTGTAAAAGACCTGGACAGCACATCAGCAGTATGGCTGCATTCTTTAATTAATATTTATTGAGTGTCCCTATTAGGTGCCTGGCAAGTGTGGTGTGCTGTATGGCTAAAATATCTATTCCCCTTCCTCTCCAAAAATGTACATTCCTGAACAACCCAGGAAGGTTGACACGCCAAGTAAATGAATAGCTTACTCGAGCAACAGCAGAAGTTGGGCGTTCGTGGGAGGACAACGGCAGAACACAGGAGAGAGAAGCCAAGTACTGGAGTCACCGATGACCTGCCTCCAGCAGGTAGTGTCGTTTCTCTGAACCTGTCTCTACACAAACGTGATTGATAATATCATCCAGCCTGCCTCCTGGGGTTGGAGGTATTGTAGAACCCAAGTAAGATCATGTAAGTGATGCTCTTTGAATGGTTTAGTAAGAATGTCAGATGTTCCCTCCCAAATAAAATCTTTAGTGTTTTTCTTGAGGGACACAGAAAATCAGATTTAAAATAATAATGGAGTCAGAGATGTCAAAATCTGACAAACACTAGTTGTGGCAAGGCTGTGATGCGCCCTATTCTGGGGATTGAACCCAGGGGCATTCTACCTCTGAGCCCCCAACCCTATTTTATTTTTTATTTTGAAACAGGGTTTCACTAAGTTGCGGAGGGCCTCACTAATATACTGAGGCTGGCCGTAAAACTGTGATCCTCCTGTCTCAGCCTCCCAAGTACTGGGATTGCAAGTGTGTGCCACCATGCTCAGCTTAAAAAATATTCTTAATCTCCAGTCTAGTAATCCATCTAGAACTCTATTCAGAGGACATAATCAGAGAAGACAAATGTTTTTGTACAAGAGAGTTGACTTAAATCTTATTTAGGTAGAAAAACTGGGAACAAACCGGGCATGGTGGCGCACGCTTGTAATCCCAGTACTTTGGGAGGCGGAGACCAGAGGATCCGGGTTCGCGCTGCCAGCCTCACCTCCAGCACGCGCACGGGCGCTTTCTCTCTCTCCCTGTCTCTCTCTCTCTCTCTCTGTCTCTCTCTCTCTCTCCTTAGTGAGGCCCTCCGCAACTTCGTGAGACCCGGTCTCAAAATAAAGTATAAAAAATAGGGCCAGGGGCGTAGCGCGGAGGTAGAACGCCCCTGCGTTCAATCCCCGGTACCGCAAAAAAAAAAAAAAAAAAAAAAAAACAGG
>PVJS01050480.1:0-14299 GCA_004027185.1 Glis glis | reverse complement strand
TTTTTTTTTTTTTTTGCGGTACCGGGGATTGAACCCAGGGGCATTCTACCTCCGCTCTATACCCCCGGCCCTATTTTTTTATCCTTTATTTTGAAACCGGGTCTCACGAAGTTGCGGAAGGCCTCACTAAGTAGAGAGAGAGAGAGAGAGAGAGAGAGAGAGAGCTGAGGCTGGCCGCGAACCCAGATCCTCTGGTCTCCACCTCCCAAAGTACTGGGATTACAAGCGTGCGCCACCACGCCCAGCTTGGAAGTTGTTTTCTTCCAGATTATGGATTATGTTGCTCCAGGTCCTCCTGGCTTTCATGACTTGGTTGGAAGGTTGGGAGTGATTCTTATTGGTTTGCCTCTGAATGTTACTTGGTCTTTTACTCTCGCTGCCTTTAAGATTCTCTCCGTGGCTTCTACATTAGTTTGACTATTATGTGGCGTGGTGAACCTCTTCTCTGATCTTGTCTATTAGGGGTCCTATATGTTTCCTGTACCTGTGTGTCAACCTCTTGGTCTATGTTTGGAAAATTTTCTAATATTACTTCTCTGAATATATTATTGATAACTTTGGTTTCAGCTTCTATTCCCTCTTCTATGCCTATTATTCTTAGGTTTGCTCTTTTAAGACTGGCTGAGATCTCTTCAATGTCCAATTCATGCTGTCAATTGTTTTTTCTAATTTATATACTATGCGTTCATTTTTGGAGAGGTCATCTTCTAAGAGTGAAATTCTGTTTTCCATGTGGTCTAGTCTATTGTTGATGGTCTGTATTGATGCCTTCATGTCAATTATTGCATCCTTCACTCCTTCAGAGCTTCTTTTTGATTCCTGTCCAGGGTGTCAGATTCTTTGTTTATTTGATCCTTGATTTCTTTCAGGCTCTCTCTGAATTCTTTTCAGAAATCCTGTATCATTTCTACTATTAAAGTACTGAATTGTCCTTCTGGCAATCTTTGCACTTCTGTGTTGGTGGGAGCTCATTGTTTCTTTGCTATTCTTCCTTTTCATGATTTCAGGTTTTTTATGTTTATACCTTTGTTGCTTTTGGTAGCGCTCTCTCTCTCTCTCACCCTGTAGGTTTCCTATGTCTAATCTCTCTCCCTTTATAGTTTCTTATCCTGGAGATAGATAGTTGCTACTAGGTGAGCCTTAAAGGTGAATAGCCTTTCCTGAATGGTTATTCTCACTTGCTTGGTATAATGTCCATTTGCAGGCCCAATTTTTGGTCTCCTTCAGTGATTGGGACCCTTGCCTGGTGCCTTTCACTACCTGTGCAGGTGACCAGTGCTGCTATTGCCCCTCTCACTGCAAGCTTGGGTCTCTGCGGTCTCCACTTGGGCTGTCCCTGTGTCTCTCTCTCTACACCTATGGCAGGTGTCACCAACAGGGGGCCCCGGGCTTGTGTCTCTCTTTGCCTACAGAAGTGGCGGATGTTGCTTTGACCCGATTTTGTGCAAACACGGAACTCCATGTTTTCCACAGAGAGGGCTGGTTTGGTCCAATTTTCCCCAGGTACCACAGCTGTATGTCCTGTGGTGATCCCGGGGGACTCTATAAGGGCCCTGCGACCCGCGGGCTGCAAGTCTGTCCCACCCAAATGTCACCCGGGACTGTCTGCTTATCCACATATCTTCTGCATCCCATGGCAGACCCCACTCCCACCTCCGCCGGGGCAATCTGTACAGTGTCAGACCCCATGAGTCCCTGTGGCCACGCTGGATGGTCTCCCCTGGGGCGGCTTGTTGACTTACGGTCTCGTTGAGTGCTGCTCTTAATCTCTGGGGGGGGGGTCAGCCGCTGCCGCAGGTTCTGGTCAGGCCTCTGGGCCCTGGGGACTCTGCTGAGCGTGGATCGAACTGCTGCTCGCTTTTGTCGCTGCTGCTCTGCAGTGCTGGTTTTAGAAGAGCTCCCTGGCTTCCTTGTTGGTGGCCTGCAGAAGCCACAATGCTGGTAGCTGCCGGCACGGTCTGACCAAGATGGCACTGCTGCCACTTCTGCCGACGCAGCAGTTCGGGTCTATGTCATGCGTGGAGCGAGTTGCAGCTCGCCTTCACTGCTGCTATTCTGCAGCTGCTGGGTTCACAGCAGGTCGCTGGCGTCTCCGTTGGTCTGTGCAGGAGCCACAATGCTGGTAGCTGCCGGTAAGGTCCTGCCAAGATGGCGCCGCCGCAGCCGCTGTGGCCGCCGCCGTCTGGTCTCTTGAGTGTGGAGGAGCCGCTGCTCACTTTCATCTCTGCTGATCTGCAGTTGGACTCACAGCAGGTCTCTGGCTTCTCTGCCGGCGGCGTGTGGAAGCCGCGATGCCGGGAGCGGCCGGTGCGGTCCGGACAAGATGGCGCCTCCGCTTTTCCTCAGGTAAGGTGCTTGGAGCTTTCTACTTTTCTCTGTTTTGTCTTCTGGCCTTGATTCCGTCACATTTCAAAATTTTCATTGTTTAGTTCATGTTTTTGTTGCTTTTCTTCTACTGTAGAGAAGTTGCTTTTTCATGGCAATTGAGATTCAATTCTCAGAGAGATCGTAACGTGGTATCTCCCTTAGTCGCCATCTTGGACTGCCTGCCAGGAATTTCATACTGTATCTCAGATATTATTTTAAAAAATCTTCAATGCTTAAATATGCAGCTCTAACCAATAAGATTGGCAATACCTGACAGAAACAGTTGCTCTAATTTCACATAACAAATTGTTCTTTGATCCTAATTTGTTGTATGTATTGCTTCTCTCTCATAGTCCCCAGAAGGAAAACAAAGAAATCAGGAAACACATCCACATTTCAAATGTGGATAGGTGCAGAATTCTTTCACAAAAGTTAACCATTAAAACAGCCATGCACTTATAAATGGTACTAAAAGTGTTAATTAAAAACAGATTATGACCAGGTAGGGTTTATAGTAGAAACAGAAGGAAAATTCAGTATTAAATAAACTATTTATGCAATTCACTAGTTAATTCTATAAGGAAGAAAAGTCATGTTATATAAGTAAGTAAAAAAAAAAGACAAAATTCGACAACAACTCATGTTCAAAACCAAGAATGTAAGGAAACGCTCAACTTTATAAAGGAAACCTCTTAGAAACCTACAGGTGGTAGTGAAACATTGGAATCTTTCTGTTTACCTATGGAAACGACATGAGCATACTAATCATCACTCTTCGTACGGGGCGTTCTGGCCAATGAAATAATGCACAGAAATAAACCAGGCATGTAAATATTGGAAAAGAAGAGGAAAAACCCCTATTACATTCACAGATCATATGGTTATCATCCTGGAAGATTTAAGGCAATAAAATGACACACCATTAGAACTCTTTAATGCTAGAGTAATTGGATAAAAGATTAAAATGCAAAAAGTAATAAGTTTTCCCTATATGACCATAATCAATTAGAACATTTGGTTCCCAGTAGAATCAAAAAGTATGAAATGGCTGTGAATAAACCTTAAAGTATTTTACTATCTGAAGCAACAATCTCAGAAATCCTTTTTTATTTTTATTTTTTGTGGTGCTAGGGATTGAACCCAGAGACATGCTATCTCTGAACTACACCCGCAGACCTATTTTATTTTATTTTTATTTGGAAACAGGGTATCACAAGGTGGCTGAGAGTCTCACTAGCTTGCTGAGACTGACTTCAAACCTGTGATCCTCTTATCTCAGCCTCCCAAGTACTGGGATTACAGGTGTATGCCATCAACCTTAGCAGATGTCATTTTTTTAAATGTCTAAACACTAAAAAATGTTATTGGGGGACATAAAAGAAGATCTAAAAAATGATGAGACATATCATGTTCCTGAATTGAAAAAAAAAACCCTATTTTGGGAATGATAGCTCTCCCCAAATATGTTTATTTGTTCAATGTATTCCAGTCAAATAGTATCAATTTGACAATAAGAATCATCTGATCTTATTTTAGAAGGTGGTTTAGAGATAGTATTTTTCTTACCTCTCTTCTTAGAAATTATCCAAAAGCCAAGACAATTAAAAGGAGACAAAAGGTCCAGAGAAAGAGAAATAGAAACACTGTTTTCAATGAAACTGGGGGAGGCATTTCTAACTCACAGTTTAGGAGAAACAGCTGACAGATTTGGTAGGATGTAAACAGGGGTGCAGGAAGATGTCAGGAAGACACCTGTGAATGCGGAAGTCCAGTGAGACTGGTAAAGCACGGTCCTACAAAGTTAATGCTGCACCTAAGAGACAAAATCAACATATCTAATAATGCCAGAATGGCTTCCCCTGTTTTGTGTGAAGAAGGGCAGTTGAAACTGACCACGGAGGACAGCCATATTGTCCAGTAGGCTTCCTGCCAGGTGGGCAGTACGGAAGAGGGCTCTACCTGTGAACAGCCCCAAACTGATGACTTTTACTGTGTGTTCAAGAAATAAAGAAAGAAGGGGAAGATAACTGATATTAGAAATAAAAAGGGGGGAAATCATACAGACTCTAAAAACATAAAAGGTCACTGTTGTGGTTTGAATCAGGAAAGTACCCCCAAAAGCTCATGTGTTGACAGTGTGGTCCCCGAGGCAGCAAGGTTCAGAGTGGGGCTTCTGGGAAATGACTGGACCATGAGGGTTTTGGCCTCATCAGTGGATTAATCCCTTGAGAGCTGAATGGACGACTGGAGGTAGGACCTAGTTGGAGTCAGTAGGCCACTAGGGGTGTGCCCTGGAAGGGTTTATCTTCTCCTGGCCCCCCTTCTTTCTTGCTCTCTGCTTCCCCGCTGCCATGAGATGAGCAGCTTTCCCCTTCCATGTCTTTCTGCCATGATGTTTCTGCCTGGGAGCCTGCTGACTGTGAACTAAACCTTCGAAACTGTGAGCCAAAGGAAACCTTTCCTCCTCCAAGCTGTTCTTGTCAGATATTTTGGTAACAGTGATAAAAAGCTAAGATATTTTGAACAAATTCATGCCAATCTATTTTAAAATTTAGATGAAAGTGAAAAAGTATTAAGATAATAGAATTTATATACAGTTGCTACAAGAAATGTAAAACCTGCACAGTTCTATATGTGTTGAAGGGATTGAATACGTAATTAAAATGTCCTGCAAATAAAACCTCTACCCTTAAAGAAAACCTCTTAAAAATAAGATGAAATTCATTCACAGGTGAATTCTATCCCTCATCAAAGTAAGAAATAACACAACATTTAATGGAAACCCTTCTAGAGAAAAGAGAAAAAAGGAAAACTTTGCAAAAAGGTTTGATGCTTATACAATCTTTATCCCCAAATGTGCAAAGAATATTACAAAAAAAGAAACTTAATATCTTTCATGAGCACTGAAGCCAAAAATCCTAAACAGTTTATTAGCAAATTAAATCTAGTGATACTTAGAAGGATAATAGATCATGACCAAATGTAGTTTATTTAGAGAATGTGAAACTGGATTAACATTTAAACACAGTAGAATGATGGTTGCTAGAGGCTAGGGAAGGAGGGTGGATGGAGAAGAGATTCAACATAGTGAATATGTCAATTCTCCTTAAATTGATCTATACACATGACAGGATCCCTTCTCCCACAAATTATCAGTAGGATTTTTATTGGAACTTGCCAATCTTATCCTAAGAAATACATGGAAGAATAAAAAGCCAGAATGACTAGCAAATCTTTTTAAAAAGGACTAATGGGAGGTATTTATTTTATCAAGCATTATAATATCACCAAAAGAATATTCTATGGTACTTACATAAATATAGTAACTTCGAATATGATAGAAATGGCATTTTATATCATTGAAGAATAAAAGATTTGCTTTTTTGATTGGCAGAAATTAAAGATTTCTAACATCCCACAATGGAAAAGATGGAGAGAGAAATGTGTTAGGGTCTAAACTGTCATGAGCTTCATGGAGAGCGTCTTCTTAGGACCTCTTTTAGAAATATGTGTATGCTATAACCCAACAATTCCACTCTCAGGTATTCATCCTAGAGAAACAGACCAACACACCCTTTGTTGTAGGGAAAAGTAGATTAAAATCTGAGCATCCTTATAAATAAAGTATTATATAAATGTATTGTGGAATATAATGCAGTTCAAATGAGGAAATATGAAGTTAAAATGAAGAAAAATGAAGTTCAAAATGAAGAAGATCATATAAATGATATGTGGCACTTCGAGGACAAATTTTAAAGTTGAAAAGAGAATTGAAGAACAATACATAGTGTAATTCCATGATGTCAAGAGTCTCACTTATGTGCATACGAATTGGGTGGTGGTATTATTTCAAATTTATCTGAGTACTAATAAGAAAGCAAACCCAGAAAGGGAGATATGGTTATCTGGAAGATTCTCTGGGGAAAGAGCATTTCAGGCAGAAAGAACAACCATTGCAAAGGCCCTGGGGTAGAAGTATGCTATGTTGTTTTGAGGAAAGGTAAGGAGACCAATGTGGTTGGAATAAGGCGTGTGAAAGGGGCTTAGTAAGATATCAGAGAAGTGGCCGAATCTTGTAGATGACTTTGGGAGCCACTGGAAGGCCTTGAGCACAAAGGTGACATGATTTGACTTCTATTTTAAAATAATTTGTTGTGTTGGGCGTGTTGGTGCACACCTGTAATCCTAGTACTTGGGAGGCTGAGATAGGAGGTTTGTGGGTTCTCGGGCAGCCTCAGCAACTTAGTAAGGTCCTCTTAAATTTAGTGAGACCCTGTTTCAAACTAAACAATAAAATAGAGCTTGGGGTGTAGCTCAGAGGTAGAATGCCCCTGGGTTCAATCCTCAGCAACACACACACACACTCACAACTGTTGCCATGTTGAAAACTGTAGAGGGGCAAGGGAAGAAGTGGGGAAGTCAGTTGTGAGGCTACTACAAGAGTTCTGATGTGTTCTGAGAGATGATGGTGGCTTCGACCCCCAGCAGTAGAAGCGTTGAAAAGGAGTCAGATTCTGGATATATTTTGAGGAGTCAATAGGAATTTATGATCAAATGAATGAAAAAGTAAGAGAAAGAAAGAACACAAAGGGTTTTTGGCCTGCATAGCTAAAAGGCAGGAAGTATTCACTGAGACGGGGAAAGCCCAGAGTTTAGTTTGTTGATAGGTTCGGTTTCCGATTTCTGTTAGATCTTGAAGTAGATATGTGAAACAGGAGGGTGGATGAAACAACCTGAAGTTCAAGGCAGAAGTCCAGGGTGGAGACACCACGAGGGAGTCAGGGCGATAGAGATGTTGTGTAAAACCACGACAGGTTACCTAGAGAGGTGAGATCGACAGTGAGGACGAAAGGTACCAGGCTGTCTGTCGTACAGGTGCCCAAGAGGGAGAAGAGGAGTGAGCAGAGGAGATTAAGATGCAAGCAGAGGTAGGAGGAAACCAGCGGTGTGCGGTAACCGAAGTCAAGTGAGTATCGAGAAAGAGGGAACATTCAGCTGGATGGAATGCTGTGTTTGGGTCAAATGAGATAGGACTGAGAACTCCCGTCAGATTTCGCTCTGCTGTGGTCATTGTCGGAGGTGATGTGGGAGGAAGTCTTACTGGAGAGAGAAGGGGAGAGTGGGGAGGAATGAGAGACAATGGGAGACAACATAGCCAGGCTCTTGAGGCACTATTTAGCTGTGAAGGGAAGCGGATATATGAAGCTGTTTCTGGGGGTGGGAGGATCAAAGTGTTTTGTTGTTGTTGATGATGTGGGTGGTTGTTATTTTGTTGTTTTTTCTAAAGATTGGTGAGACAATAGCATGACTGTCTTGTATGCTAAAGAGAATGATACAAGCTGGGTCTGGTGGCGCACACTTGGAATCCCAGTACTTGGGAGGCTGAGACAGGAGGATCAAAGGTTCGAGGACAGCCTCAGCAAGTAGTGAGACTCTCATTAACCTAGTGAGACCCTGTTTCAAAATAAAAATAAAAAGTAGGGCTGGGGGGTGTAGCTTGGAGGTAGAATGCCTCTGAGTTCAATCCCCAGTACAAATAAATAAGTGAATAAAATGATACAGCAGCCATGGGAGGATTGATACTTGATCAAAGGAATGTAATTACCGATAACCTGGAGAATGTGCGTGTATGGGGGAACTGACAGTAGCTTGTACCTGGGACCATCCATCAAAAGAAACAGAAAGAAATGTATGCAGATATGGGTCAGTGTATGAATTTGTGACAATAGGAGTATGTGGGAATTTTCTGCTGATTGCTCTAATTTTCTCAGGGGAGCAGGAAGTAACCTCTTTAACTGTGAATGAAGATGGGGAGGTATTAGAAGCTTGAGGTTAAAGGAAAAGAGTGAATTAGCATGAAAAAGTGAATGGACTAGGGAAATATAATATGACTTACTTGTAATGTAGTCAGAGAATAAACATCTATTACAGAGAGTAGGCCTGAATCAAAATAGATTTTCCTGTTTCTCTGGAGAAACAAAACCCCTTTCTTTTGTTTTTAAAAAAAAAACAACCATCAAGTCGGGCATGGTGGCGCATGCTTGTAATCCCAGTACTTTGGGAGGCAGAGACCGGAGGATCTGGGTTCGTGGCCAGCCTCAGCTCTCTCTCTCTCTCTCTCACTCTCGCTCTCGCTCTCTCTTGCTCTCTCTACTTAGTGAGGTCCTCCGCAACTTCGTGAGACCCGGTTTCAAAATAAAAGTATAAAAAAAAATAGGGCCAGGGACATAGCGCGGAGGTAGAACGCCCCTGGGTTCAATCCCTGGTACCGCAAAAAAAAAAAAAACAACCATCAAAAAAGTAAACTACATTCTTATGCATATGTTGAAGCATCACACTGAGCCTCATTAATATGCACAATTAATACACGTTAATCAAAAATAAATTTTTAAAAAGTAAATTATAGTTTTGAATTTAAAGATATGAGCACCTAGTTTAAAAGATCCAAGGTAGCTGGGTATAGTGGTGCATGCCTGTAATCCCAGTACTTGGGAGGCTGAGACAGGATGATCACAGGTTCAAGGCCAGTCTCAGCAACTTAGTAAGATGTTTCAAAATAAAGAATAAAACGGGCCGGGGGTGTAGCTCAGAGGTAGAATGCTCCTGGGTTCATTCCCAAATACCAATACACACACAAAAAAGACCCAAGACCCCCTACCTTTCCTGTCCCAGTGTTAGGAAGCTCAATGTGTTCCCTACTTGTGATGGTTAATCTGGGTTGTCAACTTAATTGGCTTTACAGACCTTCAGAAACACCTAAGGATTAAGACACTTCTGGGTGTGTTGATGAAGGTGATAAGGGTGTTTTCAGAGATGATTGGCACGTGGGATAGCAAACTTCATGGGGTATCTCGCCTTGAATGGGGACAGCACTGTCCAGTAGGCTGGGGGCCTGGAATAAAGAAAAGGAAAAGACGGAGGAAGCTGAGGCAGAGGGCACCAGCTCCATTCTTCTTGAGTGGGTGTGTCTCTTGCCACTGCGATCACCTGGAGACGTGGGACTCTGGCTCCTTCTCTCTTCCACCGGGGACTCTCACCAGCAATCCTCCCAGGCCTTCAGCCTTGTCTGAGGCTTCAGCTTCTTGGACTGAGCAGCTACTGATTCTTGTGGCTCTCCTGTATACAGATGGCCACTGTGGGATTACCCAGCTTCTGACCATGTAGGCCAATCGAATAACCTTTAAGAATCATACATACATGTATCCTGTGGGTTCTGTTCTTCTAGAGAATCCTGACCACTACAGTACATCAAGAGTCAGTCCAGAGTCAGAAGAGAATTTATGATATGTTGACCTATCTCAAGCCACACTGCTGTGACTCCAAAGCTGCACATGGGTAATAACAGAACATCCCCAAATCAGTCTGTTTGTTGATACTATAGTGAAATACATGAAAGCTGGGTACTTTATATAAAAAAGAGGCTCTTAAACTTAAAGTTCTTCAGGCTCAAGTGCATCGTACCAGTATTGGCTTAGTTCTGGTGAGGAACTTGGGGCTGATGGCCTCACAATGATGGGAGTGTTTGAGATGAAGGGATCACAGGGTGAGACAGGAAGCCGGTGGGAGATTGGAACCCAGGAGAACTACTTAATCCCGTCCAAGCGCACGCCCTAGTGACCTAACAACCACACACTAGTCACCACCTCTTTTTTTGTATGTGTTGCTGGGGATTGAACCCAGGGGCATTCAACCTCTGAGCTACACCCCCAGCTTCATTTTTATTTCTTATTTGGAAACAGGGTTTCTCTAAGTTGCTGAGAGCCTTGCTAAGTTGCCGAAGCTGGCTTTGAACCTGGCATCCTCCTCTCTCAGCCTCCTAAGTTACAGGTGTGTACCACCATACCTGGCTACTCAAAACCTCTTAAAGGGCCACTACCCCTCAGTCCTGTCACACTAGAAACCAAGTTTCCCACACACAAACTTCTGAGGGACAAACCACATCCAAATGGTAGCAATCTTCAAACTACAGCTGCAGCAAGGACTTATTGGCAGGATGTGATGAGATTAAGTGCTGCTGCTAGACACTCTGTTCCTGCCTGAAATAGTGCGATGGGCTGAAGTACTTTAAGTAATTAAATAAGGTACAAGGCTTTCAGGGCTCTCCAGATACAGTCCGTCCCTCAAGGTCCATGGTAGCTTAATGTCCAGCTTCGTGATCTCTGTGACCTGATTTTTTTCCCCTCCAACAACCTTATTAGCTTGTCCTTGATAATGGGCAATGACTAAGCCCATTAATTTATGTTGGCTTAAGATTTGGGTAGAGTTGTGGCGAGAAGCTAAAACTGGAAGTATTTTGAGATTGGGCAGCAAGTTTCAATCAACTGAAGTTAAGTCAGTGGTTTCAAAGAAAACTCTGTTTCCTTGGACATCACAGTGGACACCACTTTAGGTGAATAGCTGGGCAAATTTGTCCGTGAGTAGTCAATGTTTATGTTTTCTCTAATATCCACACTGTTCTCATTAACTGATGGCTGATTTCTTCTCCTGCCATGTAATTTGTTGCCTTAATATCTTTCCCTTTTTCTAAGGGATTGTCTTCATTTGGGTCTTCTGAGAAGTGTGTGCCATGATGGTATTATACATTCAAGAGATTTACTGGAGGAAAGAAGGGAAGAGAGAAGAGGAAGGGGGAAAAGAACATAAATGCTGGTTTGAGTTTATAGCAGCACAATTCACAATAGCCAAATTATGGAACCAACCTAGGTGTCCATCAACAGATGAATGGATAAAGAGCATAACAGAGTTTTTTTTTTTTTGTCGGTCCTGGGGATTGAACCCAGGGACATTCTACCTCCAAGCTACACCCCCAGCCTATTTTTTTATTCTTTTTTTTGAAACAGGGCCTCACTAAATTGTGGAGGGCCTAAGTAGCTGATCCTGCGATCCTCCTGTCTCCGCCTCCCAAGTACTGGGATTACAAGCGTGCGCCACATGACCGGCTATAACAGAGTTTTACTTAGCCATAAAGAAGAACAGAATTATGTCATTTTCAGGAAAATGGATGGAAGCAGAGAATATTATGCTAAGTGAGATCAGTCAGTCTAAAAAGCAAAGGGTCATATGTGGAAGCTAAAGAGAAAATAGGAAACAAAGGGATGTCAGATAAATGAGGAGAGGGACCAGTAGAACAGTGGAAGGGGATTGGGGGAAGGAGGAGGTAAAAGGGAAAAGGAGGATTGAGGAAGGAAACAGTTCAGCCAATGCTATGTCCATGTATGAAGGTTTCACTACCAATCTCACTACCATGTATGGGAGGAGGGGACTGGGGTAAGTCAGACGCAGAAGGAAATGCACCAAGTGCTGTGCGCATGCATGTTTGTATCAGTTTGAAGCTCACTATGGTGTATAATTATAATGCACCAATAAAGGTTTATAAAAAGGATGCTACCTTTATGCTTAATTGCATAAAGCGATCTTATTACTTTCTTAGAGGCTCCAACTCCAAACGGTCACAGTGGGGTTTGGTGTTCAACATGTAAGACTGGAGAAGGACATGCACATCTGACCATAGCAACTACCCACAAGTGGAGATTTGAGAGGTACATTTTTAAAAAATGTCGTATTGCAGTATATTATACAGAAAATTGCATGTATTTTATTTCTCTCTCTCTCTCTCTCTCTCTCTCTCTCTTTCAGTGATGCTGTGGATTGAACCCAGGGCCTCACCTGTGATAAATGTGAACTCTACCATTGAGCTACATCCTCAACCTCTTTTATTTTTTTTAGTGCTCGGAGGACTTTAGTGAAGCATAATTTATATACAGCAGAATTCACAAATTGTAAGTATATAGCTCAAGGTTTTTGACAAGCGTACCTAGTTGTTTAGCAATTACCCATGTCATATAGGATATGTCCATTGCTCTAGAAAGTTCTTGTGTGCACCATGGTACCATAGTAAATATTCTGGTTATTAAGGCTCAAACGAGCTTCTCTGCAGAGAGCTCTGGTCTAGGTATTGGGGTATGACGGTGTGATTTCAGGGGAGTAAGCAGGGGAGGCCTCTTTTGTGAGGTGATCTTCACCCCTGAAGGACGCCTCGTAATTATAATGAATTATGTATAGAAGTGCTGGGTGCTGATTGAAGCTAATTTTCAGTCATAATGAGTTTGGAAAACTACACCTCTTAGACATGTCATCCTTCTGACAGTGATGTGTATGTGAAATTCCAAGCAACGTCCCCATATTAACCAATCATGTCCTTTCCCACTGTAATGAGGCAGCTAAAACTTCCTAAAGAATGGATAACAGTTCTTACAGAAAGCTTTTCTGGCTCCTATATTAATATTTAATGGATGGGAAAGTGCATCTGGAAGCTCTATTGAGATTCCCAGAAACAGATATATTTATTCATTCAAACTTTTATCAAATTTATTTATCCAGTCAACATTTGTTGAGCACCTACTATGTCTTGTGTTTTGAACTAGGCACGGAGAGAGAATGAGGAACTCTAGGATCTCACAGTCAAAAGTGAGGGAAGCAGATCTACAAGTGAATTGTCTCCACTGTGACTCGAACAACTCAGAAATGATGGTAGGCTAGAGGAGATGGGAAGAAGGGGACAGCTGAGAGGGGCAAGGGTGTTAACGTGGAAGAAGTAATGCTAAAGTTCAACAACAAATATTTACTGATAGAAGTCTAGCCTCTCAGCTTGGTATGAGGACAATGGAGGTAAACACAGTAGTTAGAGGGGGAAGTAACAGTCCTTTTTCAGACAAAGTAAAAGAGTAGACTACAGTTAGCTCTAGATTGGAGCAGATGTTTATGGGACTTGACCTGAGTGGCCCTGTGGGGCCTGTGGTGCTGGGGACTTCTGAACTATAGAGGTCCTCATTCTAGGGAGATCCGCAGCCTCTCAGCTTCTGTCAGGGCTATGGAGGTGTGCAGTGAGCAGCTGGGGTTAAGTAGGAGTGCAGGGAAGATGGCTGGAAGCACAGTCCACCCCTAAGTTAAAGAAGAGTCCATAGCACCTAGGAAAGAGTGGAGAGACTGACTCTCAGAAAGAGGCTCTAATTGTAGGAAGACACTGTGGTGGGGAGCAGAGCCAGGAACCCTCAGAAAAATCAGATCGATGCAGAAGAGAGGGGAGGACAGGAGGGTGGTTGCCTGTGGCCCTCTGCTCCCACAGGGCATGACTTGAACTGGTCTACAGTCTAGACCTACAGAGGCAGCTTTTTCTCACGGGGAGGTTGCTTTTCCACACCCTGTGGGGTGAGGCTGCATTTGGTGCTAGCTGGTCCTCTGGGGTGTGGGGTGGGATCCTTGCAGGCAGGAGGGCTCAGCTGTACGATGTTAGAGGACTGTAATGGTGCAATGAACAAAGTAGTATTGGGGATCAATGGGGGAAGAAATAGTTCTCCAAGGGAATGGGGCAAGGTTTTTATAGGGTACACATTTTTGCCCTCTCATTGATTATTTTCTTTAAAAAATGCTTTAAAATATTTGGAGTAAAGGTAAAAAAAAATCAAGTAGTACCAAAGCTATTATAATCCCAAATAGCAGTCCCACATACCCATCACGGCTTCTACCCCAATCACACTCCGCAGAGGCAAACATTTTAACTATCTCAGCTATTTCTTTTAGTATTGATCTATGTACTTAAGATTGTGCATGTAATGATATTTCTTGATTTATTATCATTTTGACATTATCTATTGATTTCCTGTTAGGAGAGTTGAAAATTTTGTTCTTTTAAATGTCACTTGCGGCGTGCAGGGTACCGGACCGCCCGTGCGCGCCCCACCCCGGAAGCCCCCGGCCACCTCGCCGGGCCCCTTGTGCGCCGGGTACCGGACCACCCTTGCGCGCCCCACTCCGGCAGCCACCAGCGCCACCTCGCCGGGCCCCTTGTGCATCAGGTACCGGACCGCCCGCGCGCGCCCCACCCCGGCAGCCCCCGGCCACCTCGCCGGGCCCCCTGTGCATCAGGTACCGG
>PVJS01050479.1:0-14300 GCA_004027185.1 Glis glis | reverse complement strand
AGAGAGAGAGAGAGAGAGACAGGGAGAGAGAGAGTGAGAGAGCTGAGGCTGGCCGCGAACCGGGATCCTCCGGTCTCTGCCTCCCAAAGTACTGGGATTACAAGCGTGCGTCACCATGCCCGGCAAAAATACCAGTTTTTAAAAAGTAATAAATAAATAAAGGTAGTAACTTTAGCAAGATTATCAAAATCTACTTTTTAAATAAAGTAATGAAGTTTTGAAAACTTCAAATTTCTTAATTTTCCAGAAAATCTTAATGATAATTTCCAACATCAACTAGCTAGCCTAAACCTATAGATGCTCCTTGATTTATAAGATTATACCCTAACAAACATTTTATGTTAAGAATATCATAAATTGAAAATTCACTTGTTACACCTAACCTACCAAACATCATGGCTTAGTGACACAGTACAAGGTAGAGTATAAGTTGTTTGTCCTCATAATCATGTAGCTGACTGGGAGCTGTAACTCACAATGGCTTTCCTACATTGCAAGAGAGTATTGTATCACATTAAATGACCAAAACTTAAATTTTGATTTTGATTTTTATACTTTTATTAGTGCATTAAATACAGATTTTACTCAAGGTATATAGCTTTCACACCTTCATAAAAGTAAAATTATCATAAATTGAATATAATTAGTAGGGGACCATTTTAGTCAGTTTTTTTTATTACAGTGACCAAAATATCTGACAAGCACAATTTAGCAAAAGAAAGGTTTACTTAGGGCTCATGATCTCAAAGGTTTTGAAGGTTTCAGAGGTCAGTCCATGGTCAGCCAGCTGGCAGTGGCAGAACGGCTTGGTGGCAAGACTTTAGGGTATGAACAGGTAGGAAAAATCACTCTCAGCTCATGGCAGCCAGGAAGCAGAGACAGAGAGGGGGGAAGGAGCAAGGGACAGCTATAGTCCCTGAGGCCATGCCTCTAGTGACCTACCTCCTCCAGCCATGTCCCACCTCTGAATCTGGCTGTACTGCCAACACATGAGGTTTGGGGGAACATTTTAAATCCAAACCCTAACAGAGACTATATGTATTTTCATTAGATTCAGTACTGGTTTGAATGTGTCCTTCAAACTTTCTGTGTTGGAAACTTAATACAGTACCAAATGTGGACAGTGTTGAGAAGTAGGATATTTAAGAGGTGACTGGCAATGAGGGCTCTGCCTTCATAAATGGATTAACATTTTCAAGGGAGTGAGTTTCTTATAAAAGAATAAGTTTGTCTTTCTCCCCTTATCTTTCTCTTACATTGTGATGGTATCTGCCATGTTATGATGTATCAAAGACTTTCATAAGATGCTGGTGCCTTGCTATTAGACTCCCCAGCCCCCAGAACCATAAGCAATTAATGTTCATGCTGGGCGTGGTGGCGCACACTTGGGAGTACTTGGGAGGCTGAGACAGGAGGATGCCAGATTCGAGGCCAGCCTCAGCTACTTAGTGAGACCCTCCACAACTTAGTGAGACCCTGTTTCAAAATAAAGAATAAAAAATAGGGCTGGGAGTGTAGCTCGGAGGTAGAATGCCCCTGGGTTCAAACCCCAGTTCCACAAAAAAAGAAAGAAAGAAATATTCATTCTTTAAAAATTACCCGGCCTCTGATGTTCTGTTATAGTAGTGCAGTATGGGCTAAGACACTCAGTTTACTTAAGTTTACCTATCTTGAATTGTAATAGAAAAGTTATTTTAAAAATCTTCAAATGATTAGTTAAGCTTAAGGCTATCTCACCAAAATAAAATAAATGCCTGTGGACAAAAATAATCTTCAACTACCTGTCTGCTTAAACCTTTATCTTAACATATTTCTCAGTTAGTGATACATGTAGTTTTGTACATGTGAGAGACAGAGTGTGTGCCTCAGACACTTAAAAAAATAAGGGAAAGAAAATGCTTCACAGCGTTAAGTTCAATTTGTAATAAATAAAAAAACAGATATGTGCATAGTAACTTTTCAGAGATAGAATGACTTCCAGAACAATATAAGTGATGATATTAACATATCTGTGGAGATAGTTTAGTGAACATGGGGAAAATAATCAGCAATGAGACATAGTGCAAACAAAGGCTGATGGACTGTCATCCTGCTCATAAGAAAGGAATAATGCAAGGAAATATAGCTGGGATGGATGTCAGATTTGGAGAGAGTAACCCTGACCCTCAGACTACAGGGCTTTTAAGCTGAGCAATGAGGGAAGCAATAGCCACTTCCCTGATGTGATGAGGTGCTGATACTCAATAGTAATGCAATGTGGCAGAACTTGGCTCCCTCTCTCTCCTGATGGAGAAAGCACCTCCCCTGATTATATAGCAGCTAGGTTTTGAGTTTAGTAATTTTCCTGGACTTGACATGAGGACAGCTCTTTTTCTGAATAGACAACTTGCAGGTGCTCATGTGAGATAAGTTGATACTTACCTCTCATGTAGGAAAAATGAAGAGCTTCATAGGCAAAACCTATCCTATTTCTCACACACTGGAAAGCAATTGAGACTGCCAGGCCCAAGATCTTGACCTCTACTGTCTCTACAGTCTCTTTATCAGATATTTTATCCCCATCTAGAAAATAGCCTCTTCAGTTTATCCAAATTCCATACTTGTCAACATTTTCAGTGATCACAATAAAATCTCTGCTCAAGTTCCATGATAACCAGCTTTCTGATTATGCCATTAAGGCAGAGAATGTGTTGCTCACTTTCTCAAATGTTATGTGGATATAGAGGGGAAAGGAGAGTAAAGCACCATATAGTTTATATGCACATATATTATATATTATTTTATAATATATACAATATTTATATTATATCTCTATATTTTATAGCCTTTTTCTCAAATATATTTTAAAAACTTCTTCAGCAAAGGTAGGATGGGGAAGATAGGGAATCTGGATCAAAATTCTCTAATCTCATTAATATGGATGGGTAATGGGGAAAGAAATACAAGGCAATTTTACTGAAAAGCCAAATATGTAGAAATTTTAAAATTAGAGTGCATGCAATATCCCTGGTGGTAGATATTATGTCTGTTTTTTCAATATTATATATTCAGTGCCCAGCACAGTGTCTAGTATAAAATAGATATTTGATAAGTCCAATGAAGAAATACATGAAAATATTGCTATGAATAGGTGCCAACAGACAGGTTTTAATTAATATATAATGAATTTATGCTGAAACACTGTTAATTTTAAAATTATAAATGCTTAATCATGTAAAACATGTTTATAAAATGTTTTGAATTATTAATTATTTAAATAATTAATGTGTTCCATAAAAATTCATATTTAATGTAAGTTTTCCCATTTACATAGAAAACTCATAAATGATTATCCATACAAACTGGGTTTAAATTATCACAAATTCCATCTTAGAATTATTGAGGAGTTACTGACATTGTCTCTGGGTAACTTCTAGTAAGTAGAACTAAAACAAGCCATTTATAATGCTCCTTAATAAGTCTATAAATATAATATTCTCTATTAAAACTTTCTTTTTTTGCGGTACCGGGGATTGAACCCAGGGGCGTTCTACCTCCAAGCTACACCCCCGGCCCTATTTTTTGAAACTGGGTCTCACGAAGTTGCAGAGGGCCTCACTAAGTACAGAGAGAGAGAGAGACAGGGAGAGGGAGAGAGAGAGAGAGAGAGAGAGAGAGAGCTGAGGCTGGCCGCGAACCTGGATCCTCCGGTCTCTGCCTCCCAAAGTACTGGGATTACAAGCATGCACCACCATGCCCAGCTTTATTAAAACTTTCTTGATGAAAGATAGAAGCATAAAGTCTGTGCATAGAAAATCACTCTCCATTTAGTTTATTCTATGAAGACTTTGAAGTTGTATGTATAGGGAGAGAGGATAACATATAGTACCCTCTATGCATGTCTATATTTTTTCTACATGTTTATATAAGTATATATTGGCATTATAATTCATATAATATATATTATATATAAATAGAGTGAGCAACACTATCTTGTATTGACTTCTCTTTTTTATTTTTTTATTTTGTTTTATTTATTTTTTGATACTGGGGATTGAACCCAGAGGCATTATGCTTCCAAGTTAAACCCCAGTCCTATTTTATTTTTTTATTTTGAAACAAGGTTTTTCTAAGTTACTCAGGAATCTAAGTTGCTGAGGCTGGCTTTGAACCTGCAATCCACTTGTCTCATCCTCCCAAGTACCGGAATTACAGGTGTGTGCCACCACGCCCAGTTTCTATTGGTTTCTCTTTGCCTTGAACTTCTTAGTGCTGGCTGAACTACAACTTGCAATTTATTGGTATAGGGGAGAGTAGTAAGTAGGAATGTGAAAGATAAGAGCTTAACATCTTGGTTAATATGCCAATCAGTTTAGCTAGGTTATCCAGAAGAATTATTTTTTAGTCAGCTGCCAGTGTAGCAGGTGTCATTCTCCTGAATAACTCATTTCCACTTACTGGTGATGATATTTATTGATTGCTCATTCTGTGCCAGTCACTTTATAAGCGCTTTACATAAATACAACTTATTTAATCCTTACAGCAATCTTATGAAGTATGGTTAGACCTACTTTGCAAATGTCAAAATTCCAACAAGGAACTCTAAAATAATGCTTTGTGTTTTTCAAGGCCATTCAGCTAGTAATAGAGGAGCTGGAATGTAAACTTGGGCATCTGGCTTCAAAGTTCCAGACTAAAACTTCCTCATAATGGAAACTTACTGATGGAGTGAGATGAAAGGATGATATAACATGACAACAATACAATCAGGAATAGAGCGAGTTTTTCAGGCATTGAGCATGAGGAGGGGAGAAGGGGAGAGAGGTAGTCAGCAAACTTCATAACTTTGCTAATGACTAGTCTTGGTCTAAGCCTTGCCATTTGTAAGATGTCTGTTATATGCTAATTCCTTGCATTAGTTTTCATGAATCATGCTAAATGTCCATGAACTCTTAAAACACCAGTAATAAAAATATGGTATCTTATTGGTGCTTAGAAATTTAGATTTCCTATTTGTTTCAAAAAAGGATATGGTAGAGAAAAATACAAATCATCAATTTAAGTTTGTTATTTTTATTTTTTAAATATGAAAAAATATAAAAATGACAATTTAATCTGTGTGGTACATTATTTGGCAGGTTTAATTTAGGTATACAAATCAGATATTAGGATAGGAAAACAACTAGATCTCTTCAGAATGCTTACAATTTGATTCAAAACATAACTAACTGCCTAGGTCCAGAAATATCAAGAAGTAGCTTAATACTCTACAGCCTAATGATACTCAACCACTGATATCATAAAACAATATACTGAGGCCGGGCGTGGTGGCGCACGCTTGTAATCCCAGTACTTTGGGAGGCAGAGACTGGAGGATCTGGGTTCGCGGCCAGTCTCAGTGCTCTCTCTCTCTCTCTCTCTCTCCCTGTCTCTCTCTCTCTCTACCTAGTGAGGCCCTCCCCAACTTCGTGAGACCCGGTTTCAAAATAAAGTATAAAAAAATAGGGCCGGGGATGTAGCGCAGAGGTAGAACGCCCCTGCATTCAATCCCTGGTACCGCAAAAAAATAAAAAATAAAATAAAATAAAACAATATACTGTATACAATAATGTGAATATGTACAACCTTCAGAGACACTTTATGAACAAATGCCAGAGAATAGAATATTTTAAACAATAATGAGCCTTTAAAGAGTCTTTCTTATAATTGAGCTCTTGCTATTCTTTACTTTTAAAGGAAATGTAAATAACTAAATTCAATTATTTTTAATTATATTTATATACAAAGAAAGAACCTCATTTTACTAAATACTTAACAAATTAATATCTGATGGTTTTGCACTTTAGTTTTAAAAGACCCCAACTGTGGAGAGTAGTAGTTCTCAAATTATCTGCGTGAAGGGACCAAAATTATTATTTTCAAACTGTTGTAGATTTAGATTTGTACAATAAAATAATGACCCAGCTAGAGCACTCCTTGGTATCTTTCAGAAAGAATTAAAGTCAGAATAAGAATACTATGTGACACATGCATGCACATGTATATAGCAGCACAATTCACAATAGCCAAATAATGGAACCAACCTATGTGTCCATCAAGAGATGAATAAAGAAAATGTGGTGTATACATGTAATGGAATTTCATTCAGCCATAAAGAACAAAATTATGTCATTTGCAGGAAAGTGGACGAAACTAGAGAATATTATGCTCAGATCAGCCAGTATCAGAAGTCAAGGGTCATTTATTTTCTCTCCTATGTGGAAGACAGAGAAAAAATAGGGAAGAAAAGAGACTTCAGATAAATGAGGACAGAGACCAGTAGAACAGTGGAAGTGGATTGGGAGAGGGAGGTGGGTAGGGGTAAAAGGAGGCTTGATGAAGGAAATCATTCAAATAGTGCTATGTCCACATATGAAAGCGTCATGACCAATATCACTAACACAGTGATATTGTGCAGTGATATTGTAGGGGAGTGAAGTGGAGTCCGGAGGGAATCACATGTTCTGTGTATATATGTTTGCATTACATTGAACCTCACTATGATATATAATTACATTGCACCAATTAAAATATATTTAAAAATAACAATAATTTTGAAATTAAAATAAAAAATCAAAGAATAAAATTATGGATATTTTGTTGTTATATTCAATATATACAAGTTTGCTTTAAGTGTTTTTAAATGATTCATTTCAATATCTAATCATCTGGTTGTCAACTGATAGTAGTTGCCACATCAGCACTGGCCCCTCCAAACCAATTTGAGTAGAATTTCTCTAGAGTACTCGGGAGTAGTCACTACCACATGTACACTAATGTAAAAAGAGATTCTATTACATATATAATAATAATACTTTGGATCCACTTAGAATCAAATACTACTAGCAAAATGGACCTAGTAGAACATTATATTTTTAAAGTTTTTAAGTAAATTTGACTAACCATAGCTTTCTGCCTGATTAACAACTAAGGGTAAAAGATACACTAAACTCACTAGAGATAAATAGACCTGGAATCAATTGAAATATTTCAATTTTATTCACACTGGAGGCAGGGTCTCTAATATAATTAACCCTGACAATGGATAAGGAAATGGAGCTCTAATTCATAATATCAGTATCCAATTTTCTTTCTTATTTTTTCTTTGGGTATTAGTCAGTGTTCACTTTCAACCATTAAATATTTGATTTTAAAAAGTGGAACAAGCGCTGCGTGCATGTATGGCACTGTCACTATGAACTACATTATGATGTGAGACTATAATGCACCAATAAAAGTATGAAAAAAGTGTTTTTAATGATTGCCATTCTAATTGGAGTTAGGTGAAATCTCAGGGTAGTTTTGATTTGCATTTCTCTCATTGCTATTGATGTTGAACATTTTTTCATACATTTATTTACCATTTGTATTTCTTCTTTTGTGAAGTGCCTACTTAAAACACGAACAATAACAAATGCTGGTGAGAATGTGGAGAAGTAGGAACTCTAATACTCTGCTGGTGGGATTGCAAATTAGTGCAACCACTTTGGAAAACAGTGTGGAGGGTCCTCAGAAGAATGGGAATGAACCTACCGTATGACCCAGCAATACCACTTCTGGGTATCTACCCAAAAGAATGGAAACCAAATTACCAGACTAATACATGTGTATCTATGTTTATAGCTGCACAATTCACAATTGCCAAACTATGGAACCAGTCGAGAGGTCCATCAATAGATGAATGGATTGCAAAACTGTGGGAAATGTACACAATGGAATTTTACTCAGCCATAAAATATAACAAAATTATGTCATTTGCAGGGAAATGGATGGAACTGGAGAACATTATGCTAAGTGAGATTATTCAGTCACAAAAAAATGAAAAGTCGGATGCTCTCTCTAATATGCAGAAGCTAGGGAGAATAGGGCGTAGGGGGGACTCCAGACAAAGCTGGAGAAAACCTCAGATGAGTAAAGAAGGTGTCCTAATTGAGGGAGATGGGAGGGGGGAAGAGGGAAACACCCTAATGCACAGGATGTACATACACAAACTTATCAAAGTCAACTACTATGCTGAGAAGGAGAAGGAGGGAAGGGGGAGGAAATGGGGGTGAGAATTGGGGGAGGGCTAATTGACTGATGTGTGCATGTATGCTTCTACCACCCTGAAACCCATCAAGATGTATGATTACAATGCACCAATAAAATATTTAAAAGTATAAAAAAGTGGATCAAAGCCAGAATCATCTGGCAATGTTGGCTATGTGCATGCCGCTATCAGATCAACTGCACAGGTAAGACGATTAACTATACAGAAATCAGTAAAGAAATTAAAATGATTAAATTATGAAATGATGGATTTAGTGGCTGTGTATTAGAAATTATCTAAGTTGCAAAGCAGAAATAAAGTTCTCAAAAACACATTTCACATTCATGTGGAAGAATAATAAAATTTGTTTTTTTTTCTTTATATCCACATGTTAAATTATTCTGTATGACATTTTAGGGCCAAATATCAGTCCAGTCTTCACTTCATATCCATTCTCATGATACAAATAATTTACTATAGAGTATCAGAGCTGAAATCAGATATTAAAGAAAATAGTTGACTGATACTTTATGCCTTATTCAAAATGGAAAGAAATCTAAAATGCTGGCTTGGTTTGTGAATCAACACCAAAATGTGAATTGAAAATCATTTCTCAGTAAGTAAACGATCAATTGTCGGTGACTTAGAAAAGCTGAGTAATATGAATATTTGAAATCCTAATTACAACTAGTTAATCAGCAGATATTTATTGAATATTCACTATATGACAGCTACTGTTTTGGATATTGGGGAGCTAGAGATAAAGAGAATGATAAAGCCCTTGCTTTCTTAGAACTTCAACAGGGACATTTGTGGAGAGTTTCTTTTTGTAAAATATTTCATAGATCATGGGTACACATTTTTTACAGTTTGCCAAGCCTGAAATTTCATCTTAACAATTGAAAGGATGATATAAGCTTTTGGCCAGGAGTCAGTTGTGATGCAGTTGTCATGGACTCATTTTCACATCATTTATACATGTGTGAACTTGATCTTACTCACTGTTCTTATTGGCTGACTGCATAACTAGAACTCCTCAGCATTTCAGTCAGCAAAATTTTAGGGAATATATTAAGTAGGAATCAACTGTTAACTTAAAAAATTGTTCACACTTTCTGGTTAAATCAAGATTGTACCATATTTAAAACTTGTAGAACGAGTGTCAGAGTTTTAGACGATGTCCTGCGTAAAATGAGGAAACATTTTATAATGCCACAATAAGCACATTCTTAACATCACAGAGAATAACATTGCATGGGAAAATGAGGACTTTGAGAATCTAAACTCAAACATCATCCAAAAGAGGCATCATGGGATATAAGATTATTATATAAATAAAACTATATTCCTTTATAGTACCAATGAACACAAGGAAACTGAAATTAATAATGCTATTTACTATCACTGTAAAATTAAAGACTAGATGCAAATCTAGCCAAATATGTATAAGACTTGTATAGTAAAAATTACAAAACACCGATTAAGTCAATTATATAGTATAAAGAAATGGAAACAAACTGCATAGAAAGATTTGAAGGCTCAACATAATATGGCAATTTTCACTAGAATGATAGGCAGGTTTAACACCATGGTATTGATATACCTGAAATGTATTTTGTATATATAGATTATATTATTTTGAAAGTCATATGGAAAGGAAAACGAAGAAGAATTTCTGAAAATTTTTGAAAAAGAAAAATAAACTGAATGGAGTCACTCCATCTAATTACAAGACTTATTATATAGCCACAGGAATTAAGACTGTAATTTTTGGAGGGATATATCAATTCATAGATCAGTAGAATCAAATAGAAGAAAAATAGACATAAGCACAAAAATGATTCAATATAGGAAGGACAGTTTGTTTTCTACCAATTGTGATGAAATATTTGGATACCAAAAAAGGCAAAAAAAAAACCTTGAACTAAAATCTTTCACCTTATACAAAGATTAATTCAAAATGGATCATGGCCTTAAATATAAATCTTAAGACTATAAAACTATAAAAAGGAAACATAGGGAGAAAATATTTGCTACCCAGGGCTAGGCAAAGAGAATTAAGTCATGACATCAAAAGAATGATTGAGACTAGGTGTGGTGGCACACGCTTGTAATCCCAGTACTTGGGAGGCTGAGACAGGAGGATTACATGTTCAAGGACAGCCTCAGCTACTTAGTGAGGCCCTCCACAACTTAGTGAGACCCGGTTTCAAAGTAAAGAATAAAAAAAAAGGGCTGGGGGTGGAGCTCGGAGGTAGAATGCCCCTGTTTTCAATCCCCAGGAACACATACACAAAAAAAAAAGATTAATAAATGAACAAAAAATTGATGAACTAGGTTTCATCAAAAGTTAGAACTCTTTTTGTGTGTATGTGGTTCTGGGGATTGAATCCAGGGATACTCGACATCTGAGCTACACTCCAAACCCTATTTTATTTTGAAACAGGGTCTCATTAAATTACAGAGGACCTTGCTGAGTTGCTGAGGCTGTCATTGAACCTCCAATCCTCCTGTTTCAGCCTCCCAAATATGGGCATGTGCCACCACACCCCACTAAAAGTTAAAATTCTTGTTCTCCAAAAGACCCTCTTAATAAAATAGAAATCCCCAGACATGGTGGTGCACACCTGTAATCCCAGTACTTGGGAGGCTGAAAGGGGAGAATATCAGGTTCAAGGCCAGACTCAACAACATAGTGAGACCCTGTTTCAAAACAAAATATAAAAAGGGCTCGCACTGCAGCTCAGAGTTAGAATGCACCTGGGTTCAATCCCCACTACCACAAATAAGAAAAAAAATGATGGGAATCCAACTACGGAATTGGAGAAAATATTTGAAAACCATGCAGCTCATAAGAGACTACCTAAAATAAAAGAATACGATTCCAACTGATAAGAATGCAGCATTTGTACCTTTTATACATTGTTGTGGGAATGTAAAATGATACAACCATTCATTAAAATGGTTTGTCAATTTCTTTAAAATTCAATAGAATGCTTATATTTTGAACCAATAATTGCCTTCCTAGTCATTTATTCCAGAAAAAAAAAATAAAACTTATTCCACACAAAAGCCTGTGTACAATTGTTCCTATCAGATTTTGACTACGATTAGAACCTCTCAGTACCACCCCTCCCCAAACTCTTATCTGACATCAAATTAATAAGCCCTTAACCCAGGACTTAGGCCTCTCCTCCTGGCCAGGAGAAAATCTGAAGTGTGAAATGCTTTCTAAATTCAGTGGATGATTGGGGCTCTGAAAATTACTGGGAAATACACAGTCCTGGTACTTGATAATAGCTCATCTGCTAGGGGGAGAGTGTGTCCTGAAGCTTAAGGAAGGGAGAAAAATTTAAGGAGAGAAGTACTAACAGAAGAATAGAAGTGGAGCATCAGGGAAAGATGAGTGCCTCATGTGGAAAAAATATAAAATTTAGCAAATCTAGACACTTTTTAAAAAATATTTGGCAGAAATGCAAGGGCAAGATAGTTTAGACTAGGTAATCAAAAGCATATTCCCTTTTTCTTTCCAGAGCCCTTCAATAAACATTCATCACAAACATGCATATACACATTTGTACTTAATTTAAATGCATTGCTTGCAATTTGAGTAAATTGCTACTTATGTCTTCTTTGTGGTTGAGTTTGAGAGTGTCCCTTTTGGGTAATCTGAACCATAAATAATCCAATACCTGAAATATCTGAATAGTAACTCCACATGATTATCGAAGACATAAAAACCCATTTATTAAAGGATTACTATGTGTGTTATACAATTTATTGGTGATACCTTACTCTTGTCTCATCTATGGCTTATACTACTTGCAGATATCACTACTCCTTGAGGTAATATTGTAGAGGAAGATTATCCATAAAATTAAATCTGATGGGTTAAAAGTTTGGTTATACATAAGGTAAAAACTAAAAAAATAATAAACTCAAAAATTATTTCCAATTTATTTTTGAAACTTCATTTTATTCATATATATAATCCAAGCATGAAGGCAGTTTGTACTCTAATAGTGGCAATGTATGTGTATGATGGAAACTGTCAGATGATCTTTTAAATTTTCATATAGCTATTTAATAGGTGACAAAACTGAACTTCATAGCATTGAATTTAATTGTCCCAAATGCCATTTATATTATATAATTTTAACATCATCAACAATATGTACATAATCATCCTTTGACAAAATTTTTTTCTACTATTGCCTGACTAAACTAGTGGCTCTCTACATTATGAGGTAAATTATGAGACATTTGAGATGTATCAACTTTCCATTTCTATGGCAGATTTGTAACAGAACTAGGGGGCAAGTTGGCCATGTGAACAGAAGACCTATTAAAAATGAATGGAGGCTTTGTGATCAATACAGAATAAGTAGTAGTACATGGCAAACTAGGATGAGCTCTAGATTCAAAGGCTGGAATTTTTGTGTTCAGTTCCACTTCCAACCTTTAGCTATGTGGTTTTTCATTTCATTTTTGTTTTCCTTCTAGGTGCTCAATTTTCTCATCTGTTTAATGACCAAACGATCTCTGAAGAAGGTCACTTCCAATTGTATTATTTGATGAGGATAATTTTGCCTTATGGGTAATAATAAAGTTAGTTCTCTATTATATCTCTAAAATAAGCTGTTTGTATATTTTAATCACAACAAGTATATGACTAAATCCTCTAAGTACTGCTCTCTGAAAAATATTGGCCTTCTGGAAAAGCTGTTACAGGAACCACATTGAATAGGTAGATATGCTATATGTAGATTTTTTTAAAATGTGCTTTCATTGGTGCATGAATTGATGTTCATTGTGATGTGAGACCATTACACATGTAGATTTTTTCAGAAATGTAAATCGCTGAAGATACGAGTCAGAAATACAAAAGAATCGGGGTCATGAAATGATTTGAACATGAAGGCAAAGTCATGAGATGGGATATGAAGGTCAACTTCCAAGTTAGTAGGGAGTACCCTTGAGCGATTTAAGCAACTGGGTTACTTGGGTTTGTATTGATCAAGTTCATTTCTTGAGAGGTGTTATACTAGGTTGGAGGAACCAGTATAATCTAGAAGTCAGTCATCTGGCTCTTTCTGGATAATTCCCAGCTAAAAGTCCCCAAACCCTGCTTCACTTTTATCATATGATACTCTTCAAATAACCAGACTATGTACTGTGAGTAATGGAATGTGTAGGCCAATGCCTATTTTTATTACAATGAAAGATAAAATGGTGATAATGATCACCAATTCCTAAAAAAGTACTTTCAATGAACAATGGAATTATACCATCTTTTAGTCTCCCAATTATCTAAAGCTATGTATGGACATTTCTCGTAAGAATTCTGGTGGCTTCTATTCATGGTGCTTATGTGGTTTGTAAGAAAATACATTTTGTTTGTTTGATATTGTATTTCTGCTGACTAATAACAAGTTTTATATCAGGAGTACATCCATTTTTTTCAATTTATCTTCAAATTAGGCCATTGGGAAGTTAAGTAAGTATATTTGGCTGCAATAGATAAGAGATATCTTTATATTGAAGAACTTCGTGTTATCTCACCATTCTTGGTAAAGTCTAGAAATTTTTATCTTTAGAAAAATATACATTGTGGCAGAGTGTATTCTTTATAATACTTTTAATTCTCTTCTAAGATAAATTGAAAAAATATTATACCAAGATTACTAATGATACATTGCATCAATTTAATTACTGAACTACAGGGAAATTGAAGAGCTATAAGAGAAAACATTTAAGGGGCAATGTACCTAAAACAAAGATTTTTTCAGGCTGCAGATACCAAAAAAAAAAACTCATTTTACTACACAACACCCTTACCAAGACAAAGTAGATCAAAGTAGATTAGTGTTCAAAACTCTAATGAAGATAATTTTGTCAAGGTCATTAGATGCTCAATAGTGTTTGGGAAAAGCTGTAAAAGAATTGCACCTGGCTGCTCTCATAATGGTTTGTATATCAGGAAATGGGAAATGGTGTGCAGATTGGTTACCGATTATTTTAGAAGATTAGTTACAGCACTTGCAGATGCTTTTGAGGCATAATAGCAGACAAAGAACAGGTTCAGAATCATCTGTTATAAATTCTAGTTTTACAACAGGCACAGACTCATCAATTTGTGTCTAATTATACTCGTCCATGTGAGATATAAAATACCTTAGGGTTTCTATAATAAAGGCTTATTAAAGTGGATGAGAAATAATTTTGAAACTCTTTCTTTCAGGGCTAATATTAA
>PVJS01050478.1:0-14300 GCA_004027185.1 Glis glis | reverse complement strand
TCTCGGGCCAGTCTTGTCCCCACTCTGGTTCGGTTCGCTTAGCTGGACTTGGCCGAGAGAGTTTACTTTGTTCTGCAAACATTTCGTTGATGTCTACTTGAAATCGGAGATTATAACGGGTCGCAGGAGCCCCAGAGACCATCTGTGGCCCGTTTCTTCCCCTGAAAATGAGAAACCTGAATCTCAAATGGAAAAGAGAGGTCTAAGGTCAAAATAATAACCATAATTTGTTGAGTGCTTACTACGGGCCAGACACTGTGCTAAGCATTTTTAAAGGCTTTATCTCATCCGCTAAAACATGGTTTTTCCGGCTTAAAGTTTACAGTACACTGGTACGGAAGCGGGGCATAGAAAACCGCTTCTCCCGCCTCTCCTTTCAACGTTAATTGATGTGCTCTCTGGTCTTTGGATCATTTTTTCTCCGGAAAAACTTTCACAAAGTATCTCTTCTTTAAAAGTCGTGTATTAAAAGTACCTAAACACGTTGGCAATGAAGAATGCTGAGAGATGCATGAGTGTAAAACTCTGTCCTCCGTAGTTTGCATTTATAACGTGTACTGGTGGTAGCAAAACCAAACAAAACTTTAATGCTTTGTTTGGATCACATTCTCTGCTCCTCGGATGTCAACATTGAACTACTTGGCTTGTGTTTGCAGCTTTCCTCCACTTGCCTCCTCCACCCTTAGCTAACAATGATCTAGTCCTATTACACCTGGGTGTGGACTCACAAGACAGGACTTACGTACTGCTACCCTTTTGCCTTTCTGCATTTTCCTTGTCTAAAATTCCTGTTTTCCAAATCTGATACCTTCTCTTAAACCCATTCTCATCCATCCAGGAAACTCCTTCCTGACTGGTCCACATAAGAACTGGTTATTCTGCTTACTCTGGCATTACCTAATCAATATATATTTGCACATTTTTAAAGAATTGCATTTTTTCTAGAAAATATTTCTTATGTTTTTGTCTGTATCTGATTAAAAAGAACCATTTAGCCGGGCGTGGTGGCGCACGCTTGTAATCCCAGTACTTTGGGAGGCGGAGACTGCAGGAACCAGGTTCTCGGCCAGCCTCCGTTGTCTGTCTGTCTGTCTGTCTGTCTCTCTCTCTACCTAGTGAGGCCCTCCGCAACTTCATGAGACCTGGTTTCAAAATAAAGTATAAAAAAAAAATAGGGCCGGGGGTGTAGCGCGGAGGTAGAACGCCCCTGGGTTCAATCCCCGGTACTGCAAAAAACAAACAAACAAAAAGAACCATTTATTTTTGCTTGCCGTTTCTAGTATAGTGTCGGTAGACATTCAATACCTGGTTTGCTGAAAATTATGTAGAATGTAGGTTCTGACAGATCAAGGACCAGATAGATGTTTATTCATGGTAAAAAATGCATTGAGTATGTTAAAAATTTGCTCTGTAACTATAAGTATTTTTCTAGCATGCAGACCTAACCAAAGGATGCCTTTGTTAATATACAATAATTGTGAAGTAATATGTATCACCAATATAATGCACATCCAAATATCATTTGTTTCTAACATATCTGAATTTGTTGCCAGAAGGTTAAACATTATCACTACTTCACATATAGCCGTTTTCACTTGTATTTAGTGAAATAGACTCCACCTAGCCAGTATCTATAAGGAGAACTCCTCAAATATATTCCTTGAAAAGAATAGTTCACTCAACATTATGAAGTTAGCAC
The DNA here is from genome assembly GCA_004027185.1 of Glis glis. Lineage (NCBI taxonomy): Eukaryota > Metazoa > Chordata > Mammalia > Rodentia > Gliridae > Glis > Glis glis. Next base: position 12,601 of record PVJS01050478.1, on the reverse strand, counting down.
TAGTGTTCTCAGGGGCAAGAAGAACTTGGTGTAATGTGGAACAATGAATTGAGGATCAGAAGCCTGATATCAGGTTCTAGCTGTACCACAAAGGTGATACTTGAACTTGATCTCTAGCCCCTTAATCTCTGGTCTTTACCTTTTTACAGAATGTGTGAATTGAATTATCTCCAATATCTCATCCGGTACCAGAAAGTAAAGGATTTTGATGAATCATCATGGTTACAAATCATAAATGCAAATATACTTAGATATACATAGAAGTACAGAGTAGATATACTTGGATTTTTTACTCAGGTGCCTTCTCTATATCTTATTTTTTTTTTACATTTCACTGAAAATGTTTTATTGGCCTTTTGGATAGAAACGGGAATTTATTTGCCAGGAAGGATGATCCCATCATACTTCTCCTGGAACCAGCGCATGGCCTCCTCTTTAATGATTCTGTGTTTGGCCCCAATGCAGCCTGTCCTGCGCTTCTTGTCTGCGATGCTGAAACCTGGCCTACCCAGCACCACATACAAGTCCAGGCCGTAGATACCAATGCTTGGGTCATATTTGATGCACAGATCGATGTGCTCCTGGATCCCAAATCCAAAGTTGCTAGTATCCGAGAAGTTATTTTTTCTTAACTCATACTCTCGTACCTTCAGACCTTTCTCCAGGATTTCTTCGGCCTTGGCCCCACGAACTGTGCAGTGGACAGCAATCTTCTCATTTCTCCTGATGCCAAAGGATCTGATGGTGTATCTAGCTTTGGAAAACACAGGAGTCTAGCCTGTGAGCTGCTCCAACACCTTGGCTGCCCGGGTCAGTCTGTCTGTCTCTATTCTCCCCAACACAAATGTTGAGGCAGAGCTTGCGGATGTGAAGTTCCTGCATGGGGTTCTCCTTTTCACCCTGATCCTGCGCCATGATGGAGAATCAGAAGAGTTAATTTTTTTTTTTTCAGAACTGGGGATTGAACCCAGGGGCATTCTACCTCTGAGCTACACCCCCAGCCCTAGTTTTTATTCTTTATTTTTGAAACAGGGTCTCACTAAGTTGTGGAGGGCCTCACTAGCTGAGGCTGGCGGCGAACCCAGATCCTCCAGTCTCAGCTTCCCAAGTACTGAGATTACCAGTGTGCGCAACCATGCCCAGCTATATCTTAATTTTTTTAATTCAGTTAATACTGAGGTGACTATTATGTGTCAGGCTCTGTTGTAGATTCTTGGATGTTTAATAGTCTTCTTAAGTCTAAAACTGAATTTGCAGCACATACAGACACATACACACTACACACACACATATAAATACCCTTAAATTTGCTTGTGTTGCAGTATACCATTCTAGGAAATGACAGCTCTTTGAGATGCGTAGGCCAAAAACTTGGGATAATCCCTACTCCTCACTTCCTTTCATCTACCAAATTTCTTCCTTGAGGTGATCATGTTGGCTCTACATTCAAAATATGTCTGAATACTTCCCAGCACCTCTACTGCTGGAATCCTACTTCAAGTTGCTGGGATTCTGTTGTTTAGATTACCATGGTACTCTCTTGATGGGATATTCCACTCTGCTGCTTACAGTCTGTTGTGTACCCAGCAACCAGCTGATCCTTCCTGTAAATCACTTCCGGTCACCTACTCAGTTGCTTCCCAACATACTTCAAATCCAAAGTTCTTTCCTTGTCTTATAATGCTCTTGGCAACATCTGCACATGTCTCATTGACTACCACTTTTTCACCCCTCACTCAACCTCAGCCACACTGACCTGGTTCCTGAAACTGTGCCTAGTATATAGTAGGTGCCCACTAAATGTTTGCCAAATGGATGGATTTAGGTCAAGCAAAGCTTCCTAAGATAGCATTTCAGATAGATGTGTTGGTTAGGTCTGGAATCATTAATGTGGAAATTCCCAGTCACTTTGAATGGTTGGGTTTTTTTTTCCTCTTCCAAAAGAGCAACATGCCATACTACATATGTCATCTCCAAAACTAGGTCATACTCCACCTCTTGAGTGGCAACAGCCCTTAAAAATTGCTGAGAAGATAGTCTTAGGTTCTCAATGAAAAGTGTGGAGACAAGAATATTTCCTTTCTATCTGAAATTTTGCAAGGATCTTCCTCTTTCAGGTTAATTACAACACTGTGTCTTCTCTAACAAATCAGAAGTGTTAGTACATGTTTAAAAAGTCATTCTTAAAGTGACTTCTATGCGTATACAAAAACTAGAGTGAGTAGGTATCTGAAGCATACATCACAGTGATTCCCAACTAGCTTTTCAGGTGTCCTCTTTTACAATAAGCTTGTTTTGTTGCTGGGTGAAGGAGTTGCTTCTCTTCTAAGCAGGTGTGGCCCTTTCCATAACTTGCTCCTACTTGTATGTTAGTTCTTCATGAAACTCCTGACAAAGTGGAAAATATTACAAGCTACTAAAAGTATTTAGAGTGAAAACTATTACTCAATGGCTTAAAGGCATTTAACAGTTCTAAAATCCTAAATTGAGGTGTGTGTGTGTGTGTGTGTGATCATAGGCTCCAAAATAGAAATTGCTAGGGACTTACAGAAATATTTGCACTTGCTTAAAAAGTGCTCGAATTCTTTGACAAAACCTTTGCTATCCAGTACATCCATTTTATCTTCATGAGCACACACTTGGCCTGTCATTTCCTCTTTGTCCTGCCTCATCTATTGCTCACCAGCATCCTTCCCCCAGGCGTGCCTTGCTCTGGTTTATCAAGGGGCCTCTTGTTCATTGTTTGGGTACAATGCAGTGTCAGGAAGGAATCCCAGGAACTTTAAAGGTTAGGCATAATAGAAATTATGAATTAAAATCTTGGGACAAAAAGAAGGGGGCCCAAAATCTGGATCTAAAATGTTTCCATTTATCATTGGTCAGATCTAATAGTTATGGGATGCCTCAAAAGTGGCCATAATGGCAGACACCACTTCCTTAAGGAGGTCCTCTGGCCAGAGGATGGTCTCCTACTTCACTATTGGGGGCGTGTATTATATTGATGTAGGAGTGGGAAGTCCATGATCAGAGCAGAGGTGAACAGGTTCTTGAATCCTTAGGAGGCTGTGTCTTAGCCCGAAATTAAATAATACCTTATTTCCCATAGTTTCTTGGTAGCAGATGGGAAGATGGGGTTATTATGATTTACTATTATTTTCTCTTTTCATTAAGTAGTATTTCAGCAGGACAATGAAGCTGGAAAAGTGGAGTATGTACCACTTCTTTTTTTTTTTTTTTTTGCGGCACTGGGGATTGAACCCAGGGGCATTTTACCTCTGAGCTACACCCCAGCCCTATTTTTTATTCTTTATTTTGAAACAGGGTCTCACCAAGTTGAGGTGGGCCTCACTAAGTAGCTGAGGCTGGCCGCAAACCTGCTATCCTCCTGTCTCAGCCTCCCAAGTCCTGGGATTACAAGTGTGCACCACCACACCCAGCTAGTATGTATCACTTCTGAATGTCCTTGAAGTGCTAGAAAAACTACCAAAAAGGGGAGAAAACTCATTAGGATTAATCTAAATCCCCAAGTCAATAAGATAAATCCCAGTAACCTGACCTAGAATTTAGAATATATTATTCTGAGCATTAACCTAGAGAGGTAATAAAGATAATAGCTTATGAGTAGAGGCTTGTATTAGATTAAAGTAAATTAAGCTGCTTTGAGGTACTTATATAATTATTCTTCTCTCTGGGAAATTATAGAGAATTCCATTTCTGAGTCTGTGGGATACTCTAGGTCATCATCAACTATTCAGTCTTCCCAAGCATGTATAGAAAGTTAATTTGTGTGGGGGGGAGGGGGACATTAGGGATTGAACACAGAGCATTGTGCTTGCTAGGCAAGCACTCTGCCCCTGAGCTATATCCCCAGCCCTCCAGAAAGGTAGTCTGTGTTCATCTTCCTTATTATGTAGGCACATTTATATGTGCCCTGGAAGTTTAATTCTGTAAATAACCAGGTCCCTTTAAATTGGCCTAATAATAATAGTAGCTGGCAATTATTGGTCAATTTTATTACATATAGTAACAATTCATTTAAAACTCACAATAGCCATTTAAAGTAGTTGCTATTATTATCATCATAACCATTTTACAAATGATGAAATGAGTCAGGTGTGGTGGTGTGCACCTGTAATCCCAGTACTTGGGAGGCTGAGACAGGAGGATTGCAGGTTCAAGACCAGCCTCAGCAACTTAGTGATACTCTCAACAACCTGCTGAGACCCTGTTTCAAAATAAAATAAACCGGGCGTGGTGGTGCACAATTGTAATCCCAGTACTTGGGAGGCTGAGACGGGAGTATCACAAGTTCAGGGCCAGTCTCAGCAACTTGGTGAGGCCCTCTGCAACTTAGTGAGACCCTGTTTCAAAATAAAGAAATAAAATCGGGCTGGGGGTGTAGCTCGGAGATAGAATGCCCCTGGATTCCATCCCCAGATGTCTAAATAATAAGATAAAAAGGTCTGGGGATGTAGCTCAGAGGTAGAATGTCCCTGGGTTCAGTCCCCAGTACCACAAATGAAGAAATTGAAACACAGAATCTAGCTGGGCGTGGTGGCGCACGCTTGTAATCCCAGTACTTTGGGAGGCGGAGACCGGAGGATCCGGGTTCGCGGCCAGCCTCAGCTCTCTCGCTCTCTCTCTCTCTCTCTCTCTGTCTCTCTCTCTACTTAGTGAGGCCCTCTGCAACTTCGTGAGACCCGGTTTCAAAATAAAGTATAAAAAATAGGGCCGGCGGTGTAGCGTGGAGGTAGAACGCCCCTGGGTTCAATCCCCAGTACCGCAAAAAAAAAAAAAAGAAACACAGAATTTAAATAATTTCCCAAGATCTCATAGCAGAAAGTAGTAGAGCTGGACTTGAACCCAGCTGGTCTGACTTCAGAATCTGTACTCAGTCCCCAGTGGCCCATGACCATGATGAATGTTTCATTACTTTAGAGTATTGATATCTCAGTTAGCTACCATCTGGGATGAGACTGGGAGACAATGTTGAGAACTTAAGGGTTATTGTCTTTGTGATACCGAACAACTCAATCTTCTTGCTCTAAGGGCAAGTTTGCCAATTTTGATATCTCAGCACCTCTAGGACCCAACATATCGAAACAAGCAGGTCCTTAGAGAGGGAAGCAATTTCTCTACCTCTTGCTCAAAAGACTTCCTAGAAGGCCATTAATTTGGGCAGCACTCCAGGTACTTGAGAGGTGGGTAGAAGGCCAGAAGATCCACCTGTTAGCAACTTACTAAAATGAAGCTTCACCATCTAAGCTTCTCATTGGAAAAGCTAGTGATGGAAGAATTTTACTGGGCAGATGTTAGTGGAAGGAATCTCCTATCCAGGGCAGTGATACCATCACAATCAACAAAGCAAGAAGATTTAAGAGTCAGAATTTAGTGGCAAGAGTCCTAAATCTATATACATAAGAGCATGAAAATTTGAACAGGTCCCAAAATAAGAAAGACTAGAAACAGACATCAAAAGCCAAAGTGTAGCCAGACACAGTAGTACGTGCTTGTAATCCCAGCTACTTGGGAGGCTAAGGCAGGAGGATCACAAGTTTGAGGCCAGCCTGGACAACTTAGTGAGGCCCTATCTCAAAATAATAAGGGCCAGGGATGTAACTCAGTGATAGAGTACCCCTGGGTTCTATCCCCAGTATTGGGGTTAAAAAAAAAAGCCAAAGCATAGTGAGGCATGGTGGCACACGCTTGTAATCTTAGTACTTGGGAGACTGAGTCAGGAGGATCATAGGTTCACAGCCAACCTCAGCTACTTAGTGAGGCCCTCCGCAACTTAGTGAGACCCTATTTCAAAATACAGAATAAAAAATAGGGTTGGGGGTGTAGCCTGGAGGTAGACTGCCCCTGGGTTCAATCCCCAGTACCACAAAGTAAATAAATAAATAAATAAATAGCCAAACTAAGTGGTTGCAGATAGTTGTCTTTTCATGCCCTTTGGTAGCAAGGTGTATGGGAAGGACAGTTGTATTTAAAGGGCCAGGGATGCTGTTGCCTGGCAGGGTTGTTTCTAGCACTGGGGCAAATTGGTAACCCAATCTCCTGGACTAGGGCCCAATCTGTAAAACTTCCTGATGCACAAGAGTCTACCATTGTGTAAACAGATTCCATCTCTCTCTAGTTCTCAGAAACCAGATAGCCCTCATCTCACATCTGCACTATACTCTTGAGAAATGAGGGTATGGTGTTGGGCAGGGCAGGGAAGACATGAATAGTAGGATTTGGGACAGGTGGTTCCCCTGTTATCAGTGTGTATGGTTTACTTCGGATGGGGCACCTGTGTGCTTTGTTTGTTGGCATGGTTGTCTACCAACATATTGGAAGACTTGTTTCTCCTTTTCTACCATTACAATACTCCCAAATTGTTTGAGCTTTTTCTACTGCGTGTTTTTGTAGCCCAGGTCAATTGATCAAGAGGGGTGGCTAGGTAGTTAATCGACCTCAAGTCAGATACAGCTATCAATGGTTCTATTTAAGCATCCTATGAGTCTTTGAATATTGGTCCAAAATCTTGATATGGTATCATTTATAGACAGCTCTTGAGCAAGTTACCAAAATATTGCTGTACATTGGCAGCAGGATAGATCATGGTGTTAACTGTGATCATCCTGGCAGGGAGAGGGTATGTATAATATAACTGGGAAGAGTGTATTGCTTTCAAAGATGGAATTACAGGCTATGGTGGCGGGGATAGGCAATGAATTCCCCCCACCTCTCCAACAGGCAGGATAAAAGAGAGGCCTTTTCATTTCTCCACCTCTGATGCATTCAGAGCTAATATTGTGTTGTTCCACAAGGTCCCCTCCAAGAGTAGGAGTCGCCTGTCAGAGTTCTAGCAAGGCATGTGAACACACAACAAACAGCTCCTCCTCCATGAAGGCAAAAGGCCACCACTTCCTCAATAATGTCGTTGCCAGATCGTCCACATGGCTTAGCAATGGGCTTGGCTCTGGAGCCTTAGATTTGGGTAAGAACATTTAATTGCTCCTTAAAGGGCCACCAGCCAGGACTGGTACCATGAGAAAATATGGGCAGGAGCTATTTGAGAGGATCCATAATGATGTGCTGGAGGGCTCCAGGCTCATTTTTATTGAGTCAGTCTAGTTTAAAGGCACAAGTTTCAGACAGTCCTTTAAGTCCTTTAACAAATAATTAAGCATCATTTATTTTCCTTAAAGTTTTTTTTATAAATTTTTACATCTTTTACATCCAACTTTTTAGTCAACCTTGGGTTTATGCGCATGTGTTATGTGAGGTATTAATCTAAATGGACGCTTTTCGGGGAGTACTGTCATGTGCTGTTGTATTTATCCATTCAGTCATCCATTACTAGTTCAAGGTAAGTACACTCTTAGGAACCAGAGATGATAAAGGCTTCTTTTTTGTGTGTGAGTCTGGTATTAGGTATTGAACCCAGGGCATTCTACACCCCTGAGCTACACCCTCTGCCCTTTTTATTTTGAAACAGGGTCTCACTAAATTACCTTGTGCTGGCTTTGAACCTACAGTCCTCCTTTCTCAACTTCCCAAGTACTGGGATTATAGGCATGCACCACCATGCCCAGCTAGGAATGTGCTTCTTCTGCAACAGTTTATTGTCCATTTAAAGAGATGAAATGTATGTAGATTACTATTTACACAAAGCAACATGAATAATTGCAAAGAAATATGAACAATAAAGATACAAGGTTTTTTTTTTTGGGGGGGGAAGGAGATAGAAGTAGATTCCTTCTGCCTGAAATAAGAGTTTTCCCAGAAGTGAAATATAAGAGGAGTCTACAAGGGTAAGTAGCTATCATACTCATGACTTGGTTATAATGAACAGAAAACCTCTTGAGTCCTATCAATGAAAAGAGGATCTATTCCAAAAGCAAACCAGCAAACATGGGGAAGGATTTACAAACAAGGCTACTTACTATTTATTTTGACATTATTTGTAACAGAAAAAGACTAAAAGCAGCCTAAATGTTGTCAATATGGAACTACTAGTTGAAGAAATTATGATACACCCATGCGATGGAGGACTACGCATCAGTAAAAAGGAAGAAGAGGAAGATTTCCATATATCTCCAGAATAATTTATTCAGAGTGGCACTTATAGTATGCTACCTTTAGTATGAGAGGAAGAAAGAAGGGATCTAAAAATATAAACATATATGCCCATATTTGTAAAAAGAAACAATGGAAGAACTGGAAGAATAGAATAAACCAAAAGCCATAAAATGGTAACCAAATGGGGAAGGACGGAATAGAATGAAGGACAGGGAAATGGTGCGATGGAGAAAAATAAATTAGGGAGGGGCACGCTCTACCACTGAGCTACACCCCCAGTGGCCTCTGCAGCAAAGGTTGAAGAAGATGAGGGAGCAAGCTCTGCAGGAAACTGGGGAAGAGCATACCAAGCAGAACAGCAAGTACAAGGCCCTGAACCAATAATGTGCCCACCTTCGAGGAGAAACGAGATCTGCGTGGCTAATGGGGGGAGTGCTGTGGGATGAAGTCAGAGAGAAGGGGAAGATTCTACACAACCTCACAGTCAGTTGAAAGCACTGACTTTTACTCTGAGGCAGATGAGAAGACAAAGCAGGATTGTTAATCTACATAACCAGACTGGATTTACGTTTTGACAGGATCCCTCTCTGCTTCTTGCATGTTCGCCATTTGCTCCATCCCCCGCTTATTCTAATCTCAAAACTGCTTACTCATGATTCTGTGTTTCCTTCCCAACAGCCCCTTGCACACATGGCTTTTGGTTTGGTATTGTAACAACTGTTGACATTTCAGTACATGTGCCTACTGTGACCTAATCACTCAGTCACTCGGTGTCTCAGTTCCAGATTCGTAGGTGACATAATGTTAGACTTGCGTATTATTAGACTGACTAATGTTAGTCCATAAGTTGAGACCATGGTCAGAATTGAGCAGAGTCCTATGGTATTCCCAAGAGAAGATATAGGCAGAGAGGCAATGGTTAGCACATCAACTTTGTCAGGCACTTCAAATGTTTTTCTCAATAAATATGTAATGGTCAATAAATCTGGCATACTTAATAAACAACCTATAATCTTACTATACTGCTAGAATGCTCAGTAACCATTTAAGAGTAATAATAATAACAATAGATGACTATGCTAAGTGATAGCTTTATGCTAAAACAAGGCTTCTAAAACTATCTGTAGCAAGGACTATTTTCTTATTTTTATTTTCAATCTATACATGAATTATATTTTTGTAAAATACAATAAAAATGAATTCCTAGAAAAATTTGAAAAGATATGCAAGATGGAAACCTAAATGGGTTTGTTTGTTTTGTGGTGCTGCAAATGGAACCCAGGGCCTTGCACATGGTAGGCAAGTGCTTTACTATTGGACTATGCTCCCAGCCTGTTAAATAATTTATCATTAGATTCCACAGACAGAAAAGTGCTCTATCAGATTACTGTATGTTTCTGAGAGCTTAGTCTAAATTTCTCTACTTATTTCATCATGCACCAGTAATGTGTAATTCTACACTTTAAATCACACCATACTAAAACTTACTTATCTAAATAGTAGTTAAACCAGGTGTGGTGGTGCACTCTTGTAATCCCAGTACTTGGGAGACTGAGATAGGAGGAGCGCAGGTTTGCTGCCAGCCTCAGCTACTTAGTGAGGTCCTCCGCAACTTAGTGAGACCCTGTTTCCAAATAAAAAATAAAATAGTTCTAGGGGTGTAAGTAGGAGGTAGAAGGTCCCTGGGTTCAATCTCCAGTACCATGCACACACAAAAAAATGGTAGTTAAAATTTGGAGCAGAGCATGGTGGCACACGCTTGTAATCCCAGTACTTGGGAGGCTGAGACAGGAGGATCGTAGGTTCGTGGCCAGCCTCAGCTACTTAGTGAGGCCTTGCACAACTTAGCGAGACCCTGTTTCAAAATAAATAATAAAAAATAAAGCTGGGGGTGTAGCTCGGAGGTAGAATGCCCCTGGGTTCAATCCCCAGTACCTCAAAGAAAAAAAAAATTTGGAATAACGATGACACATTAATGGCATTTCATATTCTAATGAGTTTCTTGAAGAATATAAAGTTTTAAATAAATTAATGTCTTGCATGTAATTCCTGATATTTGTTGATTAAACATATTTTCTCACATGAAAAAGCTTGTAATTTGTTCTACTTAGATTTGCTATTACAGATTAACTCTAGTGTTGAATATGGCTAAAATAGTTTTGATTTTCTCTGGGATGAGAAATGGGGAAAACAAGAGAAAAAAACAGGAATAATCTTTCTTAAGTTACAGAAACAAAGCCAGGCATGGTAGCGCATCCTTGTAATCCCAGTACTTGGGAGGCTGAAACCAGAGGATCCGGGTTCGCGGCCAGCCTCAGCTACTTAGTGAGGCCCTCCACAACTTAGTGAGACCCTGTTTCAAAATAAAGAATAAAAAAATAGGGCTGGGGGTGTAGCTCGGGGGTAGAATGCCCCTGGGTTCAATCCCCAGTACTGCAAAAAAAAAAAAAAAGTTACAGAAACAGAAAGGCAAAGAAAAAAATAGCAACATTGATTTAGAGGGAAGGAAGCTTCTAAATACTCATCCTCCACTGAGATCTAAAATCCTGATGCCATAATGGATTTGAGAACCGTTTTCTTAATTGAGCGGGTATATAAGTGCATAATTCCTATGCTAAACTCTGTAGAGTAAACTAAACAGATTCAACGCCAATATTTTATGGTTTTTACTATCTAAGACGAATAGCATATCAACAAATATAACTGAAAAAATGATAAACAAATACATAATTGATTTATTTACAAACTACAATTGAAGAATTATGAGTCAGAGAGAAATCATAGAGTATAGAGTAAGTTTACTCTGGAAGCAGTAAGACTTGATTACTGGTTTAACTCCTAAGATTATATGACTTCATCATCCACAGAATTCTGGCTAACCAGAATTTCAAATTCCTATATGGATATAATAAGAAATATCTGAAATGGTCTTGGGAGAATTACAGTGCATTTAATCCCCTTAGTACTGCTTCAGAACTCTAAGAACCTTAAGAGTTCCAAGCTTTGCTTTTATTCACACAGAATTAGAATCCTTCAAATTCTCTTGAACTAGGAAAACATTGAACAATACCCCACTTGACTCTGTGCTACAATATAGTCTTTAAAGAACAGAAACCATCCGCCGGGCGTGGTGGCACATGCTTGTAATCCCAGTACTTGGGAGGCGGAGACCAGAGGATCACAGGTTCATGGCCAGCCTCAGCTACTTAGTGAGGCCCTCCACAATTTAGTGAGACCCTGTTTCAAAATAAAGAATAAAAAATAGGGCTGAGGGTATGGCTTGGAGGTAGAAGGCGCCTGGGTTCAATCCTCAATGTTAAATAAAATGTAGGGATATAGGAAGGAAATAAACACAGCTCTACAGACCAGAACAGGCTCTTTAATGGAGTGAAGCCTGCGAGGGGGGACTGACCGGGGAGAGAGCCCACGAGAGTCAGCAAAAGCCCCCTTCCTTACAGACTAGGGGCCTTTTATGGGGCATTGGGGGGTGGGAGAGCAAGGCAGTCTTGGACTTCTCTCATAGGTGGTTTTGGCAGGTGGTTTTGGACAGGTAGATTTATGGGGCTGGGGCAGGGGAATGGTTAGTGTGCTGGTATTGGAAAATTGCTCTGATATTAATTTCTAGTAAAATGTAAAAGGCAGTCATTCAGGCAGGGAGAGGCTGTAGCTCTGTACATTCCAAGAGCTCCCCCTCCCTTCTCTTCTGCCCCTTTGTTCTAATGATTAACCCATAGTAAGAATGTAAAGACAGTTGAAGCCTCTAGCCTTAGAAGCACGTAGAGACTTAAGAGCACCATAGAGGCAGTTAAGGCTTTAGCCCTAAGAGCACAGTACACAGCCACACTGGCTGTAATCAGTGCCTCTGTTTCCCTCCTATTCTTTGTGACTCGGCCTCAGTATAAGAAAGGCAAACTCCATGCGTTACATCAAAGTGCCCATAGTTAAGCCGGGCATGGTGGCACACGCTTGTAATCCCAGTACTTGGGAGGCTGAGACTGGAGGATCCAGGTTGGCGGTCAGCCTCAGCTACTTAGTGAGGACTCCGCAATTTAGTGAGACCCTGTTTCAAAATAAAGAATAAAAAATTGGGCAGGGGGTGTAGCTCGGAGGTAGAATGCCCCTGGGTTCAATCCCCAGTACCGCAAAAAAAACCCAAAAAAACAAAAACAAAGTGCCCATAGTTGACAGACAACCAATACAGCCCAAAACGATAGGGGTAAAAACAAGGTAGATTAGTGACTTCTGCACTTAGTAAGTGCACTTAGTAGACTAGAAGGCATCACCTGCCTAAGGAATAAGTTATGCCTAAGAAATAAGTTACTAGCTCATTGCCTTGTGTATTGGACAGGGTTCTCTAGATTAACAGAATACACAGAATGAGTATATTTTAAAAAAAGGATTTATCAGATGGCTTACAGTTTGCAGCAATGTAGTCCCAGGTTCTGACTGCACGTGGAGGGTCAGAGGAACCAGTAGCTGGTCGAACGGTCTAAGAGCTGGAGTCTTAGGATTGGAGCAACCACTAATTCAGTCC
>PVJS01050477.1:0-14296 GCA_004027185.1 Glis glis | reverse complement strand
TTATTTTTGAAACCAGGTCTCACGAAGTTGTGGAGGGCCTCACTAAGTAGAGAGAGAGAGAGAGAGAGAAAGAGAGAGAGAGAGAGAGAGAGAGAGAGACAGGGAGAGAGAGAGAGACAGAGAGAGAGAGAAAGAGAGCTGAGGCTGGCCACAAACCCGGATCCTCCGGTCTCCGCCTTCCAAAGTACTGGGATTACAAGCGTGCGCCACCACGCCCAGCATGTGGTAGACTTTTACCACACTCACTAGTAGCTGGAATTCTCTGATAGTTATCTGCACAGTCCATCCCTGTAACAGGTCCAACCCCAGGATATACTTAGCTATGGGGTATATATCCAGGACATGTCGCATGTTACAGGGGATCAGTAAATAGACAATTCCAATGGTCCTTAGGTCAGCCAGTTTCCCCACCAACCGGGTACCCTGGCCAAGTCTCTAGTCTATGTGTGCTGGAATGTGTAGCTCCAACACTTTTAAAGCCTTTGGGACTTCTTTTGGCTTGGGTTGTACCCAACCCAAAGAAGTTCAGCTGGGGACATACATTGTCCCAATCTTCTGGCAGGGTCCATACTGCCAGGTACTCCACTGCTGGGAACCACAGGTAGGCTAGGGGCCACATCTCCTCCCCCTTGGGTTGTTCCTCCCGGGGCTACTCCTCCACTGCTACCAAGAACCACAGGGGGGCTGGGGCCACATTTCCTCCACCCTGCATTTTTCCTCCCGGGGCTCTTCTCTGGAGGGGCACTGGGGGGACTCATTGGATCCTACCAACTATGCCAATTGTCGGCGGCCCCAGTTATTAAGCTTCTCTACAGAGATAAATAACTAGATAATGAAAAAAATATATGTATATGTCAGTGGCCTGGTCAGGGGCCAGCTGTGGTTGCAGGTGGTGAGATCCCTAGCTGGGAAAAATGCACATGGAGCTGCCATTTGGAGGAGAACAAACAGCAAGCAGCAACTATATTCTGCAGACCCGTGTGTGTGTTACACTTTGCATAGTCATTGCACATGTGTGTTAAACTTTGCTTAATCATTTGTACATAACTATATGCAATGCACATTCGTGAGTTGTGCATATACCAGCTATGATTCGGGAAGTGCACAGACCTGTGATGGTATGGGGACTACATGCACCTGCTACTAGGCAAGGTACACAGTCTGTGACTGTGCGGGGTCATGCTGTCGTGCCATCACTACTAGCCTGTACTCTGCTTGGGTCCCCACAGTATAATACACACACATAGAGATAGATAGATACGTAGAACATTATAAAATGTGAGTGTGCACATATGTGCTTTCATATGCTGAAAAATCCCCAGAAGGATCTATGTGCAGCTGCTAATGGTGGCTCCTCTGGGAATGTAATGGCTTGATGTGGGCAAGAGGAGAGGATGCTTCCATTTTATGCTCTACAGTCCTACCTTGCTTAATTGTATCTCAACAAAATGCCCATTTTTATTTTGTGTAGTTTTAAATTGGATCATATTAAGTTGTGTAATTTTTGTAATGACTGTTATAGTTTTAAATTGTGAAAAAAGAGACCTGACAGAAAACAAAATGAAAAAGTGATTTAAGAATAGAGTAGAATTCACTTTGTGAATATATGTGCCATTTGCAGGAAAATGGATGGAATTAGAGAATATTATGCTAAGTGAGATTAGCCAGTCTCAGAAAGAGAAGGGTTCTATTTTTTCTCTCATATGTGGAGGCTAGAGAGAAATTGGGGGAAAAGAGGAGAGTTTAGATAAACGAGGAAGTGATTCCAGCAAAATAATGGAAGAGAATTAAGGGAGGGAGGTTTGGGGGGGGGAGGAGACTTGATGAAGGAAACAGTTCAAATAATGCTATGTACCTACATGAAATTATCAGCACCAATCTCAATAGCATGTATGAGGATGGGGAGGGGTGGGGGAACTGGAGGGAAATACACCAAGTGCTGTGTGCATATATGTTCCTATCACTCTTAACCTTATTATGATGTATAATTACAATGTGCCAATGAAAGTATATTAAAAAAAGAATGGAGTAGAATTCAAAATTCAAAAATATCATTTCATGAACATTTTTAGGTAGATTTTTAAAAAATATATATTGCTGAAAATGTAGATGAATATGACATAGCCTGGCTGGTTGCCATGGCGACATTATCAATTTGTCTCACATTCTCTGTTCAGCTGATCACTGATGCTATAGGACACTTGCTTTTAACTGTTTGGCCCTTGGGAAGTGATTGACAGAAAAATTTGTGGAGAGACAAACACATACAGATATAAAATATGACTGCTGCTCCCCCAATGTTTTTCTTCTTCCTTTTAGTGATTGTTGAAGGACTAGCTTATTCCATTTTCCAGAGACATCCATAACTTCCCCAAAGTCCACCTTGGCATATTATTTTAAAGTGTGAAGCACAAATGGAAGGAAATGGTTCTGGGAATTAGATGACTCGATTTCTAGTCCCAACTCCTACTCTTAAAGAGCGTCTACCATTTAATCATTTATGTAGAGTTCTACAGTTTAACACACTACTTTTGAGTACACTGCTTAATCCTCATAACCATTCTGTAAGAATCATCGTACCATCACCCTCATTTAAAGATAAGAGATCTCATTCAAGAAAGGTTAACTTGCTTGCCCAAGGTGAGCGCATTTTATAATTGGAATTGGCAAGAGAAATGACACAGACCTAGGTTTGTAGATGCCAAATCCAAAGCTTATTTTAAGATGCCATTGCCTGGTAGATCAAATCCTTTACAAACAACACTTAGGGCACAATAATATAACATGTTAAAAAGTAATAGAACGAATATGCACAGTACTGATACAGATAAAAATAAGATACAGACATAGATCAAAGTAGAATTCTAGATACATATATCAAATGGACAGAGGATAGTAAGATGCTGAAAGCAGAAGTCCTGAATGTTTATTTTTCACAAATAATAATTCCTGAATAAAAAAGTTCTTTATTAGTAATCTAAGGTTGTTTTCTTAACTTGAGAGTATCTAAAACCATAGGTATGATTGTATGATTTATATGATTCTCAGCTGTCATTGTGCTGTCTCATCATCCAGAGCTTTTACAAATACAGGTGTTTGGGTCTGAACTCAGCAATTTTGATCAGTTTGGTCATAAGAAATGGCATAGGTAATTTTGTAAACTTCCATGTTCTGTAGTGAAGTGAAAACCAGACAGATAAATGTGGGATTTTTTCCATTCTTTATTTGGAGAAGATACTGTCTAAATATAAGATTAGAGACTTGACCATAATGTCATGGAAATACATTTTCACTTGTGTAGCACATATCAATTTTAAAGCATTTAGAGACCATTATCCATTTTATTCCTACAACAATCTTATGCTTAATTATGTCCTAATTTTACACATGTTGGTACATTGCCACCAATAACTTCCTTCTTCCCAAACTTAAAGAAATGATTGTACTCTATTGTTATGAATAATCTGAGAAGACGAAAAATATTCCTATATAACAGCAGCAATGCTATGCCCTAGTGTTGAATCCTAACAACCGGAATTTAAATACAACAAGACATTGCTAGTCTTAATCCTGGACCTGTTTGAAGCTTCTAAAACTGAACTTATTATGAAGAACATTGGCCTCTAGAGAGTGGAAACTGACAACAGGAGACTGTCACCATCTGCTCGGCATCTGCAGGCATCTCTCTAACTAAGCCTTTTAAAGGATTATGATGAGGTGGTCGTCTCAGGGTTGGATATATGCCTCAAAAGTATAAAGTGGCTTTAACAGAAAGGAGGAACCCATATCTGTGTGAATAAGACAAAACTACTATGATATGTTATAAAACAAGACATGGGTGAAATTATTTCAGGAATGTAATACTCTCATTGGTAGGGAATAGGATATATTGTTTGAATAGAGATGCCTCTATGTGTAATACAGAGGATGCTAACAATAAAAGGAATCAACAGGCTTCAAGCAGAAGCATTGGAATACAAGTCTTTGGAGATAGTGACTTCTAGGTTCTAAGGTTGAAGACTACTAAAAGGGATCTAGGATACTTACAGGCTTACACTTTTCTTCCTGTTTTGTAATGATATTTTATTAAAATGACAGTAGATATTAGAATTCTATTTTTTGTTTGTTGCCTGCTGCGTATTAATATTAAAGGAAATAAGCCAGGCGTGGTAGCACACGCCTGTAATCCCAGTACTTACTTGAGAGGCTGAGACAGGTGGATTGAAGGTTCTCACTTAGTGAGACCCTGTTTCAAAATAAAAATAAATAAAATAGGAGTGGGGGTATAGCTTGGAGGTAGAATGCCCCCGGGTCCAATCCCTAGTTCCATGAAAAAATATTAAAGGAAATATGAAACATTTGCTTTTAGTGCATGAATTAGAAACCCCTCAAACTTATTATTTCTCAGATGCTTTGTACCACTTTTTACCCAAGCATTTATTTGTGCACATATTCCAGAGCTATCTATGTAGAAATGAATTCACATTTTGACTTTTTCTCACCAAAATGCAGCATCCCATTTCTTTTTTGACAAGGTACAAATTTTATTATAAATTTTTACTTACATGAATATTCTGTTATATTTTTAGTATACTACCAATCCTCATGGACATCTCTATATTTGCTTTGATATAGACTTCATTTTCATCATTCATAGTGTTCTGTTCTATCAAGTCAGCTGGAACACTGAATTGGTGAATACTGAACTGTGACTCCTAAGGGGAATACAGGGTTAGGTGCTCAAGAGCCTTTTGCCACAATATTTTTTATCAACTGATTAACACATAATTTTAGTTTATTTGTGTTTCTATTCAAAGGTACATTTTTTAATACATATTGATTCCCTAACATTGAACTCACTGCTGACAGCACTATAACCCACACCTGAAGAATGCTCTTCTAACACAGGTATATTCTGCATAAGGAGAACCCTAGAACATTAGACAGCACCTCAGCACTGTGCTTGAGAGTCATTATAAAGAGTGAAATCACCAACAAAAAGCACAGAAATGCAAGAAACGTGACACTAAATAGCCTCAGAAAAGGATACTTGTGTATGATATGAGAACTAGAGCAAGAAAGCAGGGCGTCACCTTGTTTGTAGCTTGGAATGTGCCCATTGGTCAATTCATATGTTTCGCCATTCTGTGCATGTCTGTGAGTTACCAAGAAAGCACCATGAGCATTAGTTTTCAGGTAAAAATAAATTTTAGCAAGTGGATGAATTCACAAAAGTGGAATCTGTGAACAAGAAGCATCAAATGCGTGTCACTTTGCACATTAAAAATGGTGGAATATTATTGCATATTCAGAACTCATCACCCAACAAATCTTTCCTTCTTTTCCTTCCTTCCTTCCTTCCTTCCTTCCTTCCTTCCTTCCTTCCTTCCTTTTCTTCTTTTGTGGTACTAGTGATTGAACCCAGGGGCGTTCTGCATCTGAACTACACCCCAAGCCATTTTTATTAATTTTTTTGAAATGGAGTCTAGCTAGGTTTCTGACAGTCTTACATTGCTGAGGCTATCCTCAAACCTGTGATCCTCCTGTCTCTGTCTCCCAAGTACTGGGGTTACAGACATGCACCACCACTCTTAACTATCAATACATTATGATAAAATAAACTCTTTTCCTCTGAAAGATGGACTTCATATATATTTGAATTGTAGGAGCTAGAAGGTAAACATATCAGATAGAAAACTCAGGGTAAAAAAATCCTTAAGAAACCAGACATGGTGGATTTATAATCCCAGTACTTGGGAGGCTGAGACAAGAGGATCACAGGTTAGCGGCCAGCCTTAGCAACTTTGTGAGGCTCTCTGCAACTTAGTGAGACCCTGTTTCAAAATAGAAAATAAAATCTGGCTGGGGGTGTAGCTCGGAGGTAGAATGCCCCTGAGTTCAATCCTCAGTACCATCAAAAAAAAAAAAATCCTTAAGAAGAAAATAAAGTTTTTCAAGACTGGGAAAAAAAAGATATTTTTATTGGGAGGAATTCCCCTAGAAGTCTGCCTTTTTTTTTTTTTTTTTTTTTTTGTGGTACCGGGGATTGAACCCAGGGGCGTTCTACCTCCGCGCTACACCCCCGTCCCTATTTTTTTATACTTTATTTTGAAACCGGGTCTCACAAAGTTGTGGAGGGCCTCACTAAGGAGAGAAAGTACTGGGATTACAAGCGTGCGCCACCACGCCCGGCCCAATTTTTCTTTTTTGATAAGAGTTTTCAGTTGCTTAATATTTGGTTATTTTTCACTTTGTTCTTTGCCTGCACACATGGTCTTCTCTAAGATCTCCACAGTAACCCTTTGGTCTCATGGTCTTCAGTGAGTTCAAGTGCTATGACTTTTGGACTTTATCTGATACTCTGCATGCTGAAATTATGATAACAAAGATCACAAAAAAGAAGGCCGGGCGTGGTGGCGTACGCTTGTAATCCCAGTACTTTGGGAGGCGGAGACCGGAGGATCCGGGTTCACGGCCAGCCTCAGCACACACTCTCTCTCTCTGTCTCTCTCTCTCTGTCTCTCTCCCTCTCTCTACTTAGTGAGGTCCTCTGCAACTCCGTGAGACCCGGTTTCAAAATAAAGTATAAAAAAATGGGGCCGGGGGTGTAGCGCGGAGGTAGAACGCCCCGGGTTCAATCCCTGGTACCGAAATAAAAAATCACAAAAAAGAAATAAATACATGGTTTCTCAAATTACTTGTCTGTATTATTTAAATACATGGCTAATTTTTCTTAAGTAACAAATAAAAGCCAACTTAAGGCTGTGGCTTTTGGAAAACTATAATTTCAAAGTGTAGATTCACAGAGAAGTGCCTTGCTTTTACTCAAATACATAAAATTAACAGGTACTAGAAATGTAAGTAGCAGTTTTTAATAGTAACACAAATAGATATTACCATTAAAAGTCTGTCAGTGAATTTATGGTCATATTTTGAGAATAGGAGTAATCTAAGAATAATTACTCAAATTAGTTGGACTCAAATATATCATATATGAAATTGAATTCCTCTACCATACATGAAAGAACAGGATCACATATAGCTATATGGATAATAAGAAAATGGTGTCCCATCCCAAGAACATGCAGAGGAAATATAGAAAAGTTTCTTAATATATATTGAGCTTATTGACTGTTCAAGAGCAATGTCTAGGGTGAAAGTGATTAGTGAGAAAGTAAGGAGAGGAGCCTGAAATCTACATCTATCATCTTCCACGTGAAGAATAGAATAGATGCTCTCTCCCTCGTTTTGAGTCACTAGCTCCACATACACATTTATCCTGACTGCTCCAAAAGAAAATCACTTAAAAGTACGGTCCATTTCAAAAATCATCCCAAGTGTTTGCTTTGTGTTGACCCAACATTGGTAAACATTGTGAAAAGATTTTGTAGTAATGATTCACAGTGCTTAAATAAAATGTAAAGTATTGCCTATACCTTTTTATATCCAGAGAAATCAAAGATGATGTTTTTGTTTTGCCAGAGTCCACACCTGTGCACAAACACTATATATATGTATATATGTTCATATATATGAATGAATAATGTTTCCCTGAAGCTGAGTTTATTGCAATATGCTACATATCCGCAGCATTTAGAAAGTGCATTTTATCAAAGATAACTTGTACACAACATCTTGAAAGTGACACAATCAATAAAATTTCAAAAGCTGAGAATGTGAGAAATATTAATGAGTACTAGTGTTGACTTTTTATCTTTTCCATTAATAATTCTGCAATATTTGTAAGTAATTATTTGACATAAGAACTGGGAAAGTGATTTGAAGGGGAAGAAAGTGACATTGGTTATTAGGAGATGTATAAACTTAACTCTGGTTGTTTGCACATATGTGCTTCTGGGGAGAACTGGAAATAGGTTAATTTTATTAAATTCAGAACTAATTTTATTACGCCATTTAAACACAAAATCCTAGCATATAGAAAGTAGTTTAGAGCCAATAATAGTGTAATTTTCTTTACAATATTCACCAAAGTTTTCATTGGTTCTTGTTTTGGACCATCTAATGAAAGGGGGAAAATCCACATGCCAAATGAGCCCATTTCATTACGCAACTTTAAATGATAGAATGTTCTCATTTCATATTCAAGTATACATTTTGATTTTTTAAATTATTGGTGCATTATAATTATATATAATAGTGGGATTCATTGTGATATATCCATACAGGCACATAACATAATTTGGTCAATTTCATTCCACTTTACCTCTCCTCCTCTATTCTGTTGATCCGCTTCCTCTACTCTACTGGTCTCCCTTCTACTTTCATGAAATTATTTTTCTTCTCTAGCTTCCACATATGAGAGAAAACTTATGACTCTTGAATTTCTGAGTCTGGCTTATTTCATTTAACATGGTGTTCTTCAGTTCAATCTATTTATGGCTGAGTGAAACTTCTTTTGTATATAAACATTTTCTTTATCCTCTATCTGTTGAAGACATCCAGTTTGGTTTCATAACTTGACTATTGTGAAATGTGTTGCTATAAACATGGGTATGCATATATTGCTATATTTTGCTGATTTCGGTTGTTTTAGATAAATACCAACGAATGGTATAATTGGATCACATGATGGTTCCATTCTTACTCTTTTGAGGAACCTCCATACTGATTTTACTGGTGGTTAATATAATGTACAATATCACCAACTGTATATAAATGTTGTTTTTTCCCTGTGTCCTTGCCAGTGTTTATTATTGTATTTTTGATTATTGCCATTCTAAGCAGAGTGAGATGAAATCTTAGTGTAGTTTTGATTTGCATTTCCCTGATTGTTAAAGATGTTGAACATTTTTTTTCATATATCTGTTTGCTATTTTTATTTCTTTTCAGAAGTGTATATTTAGTTGATTTTCCCATTTATTGATTAGGTTTTTAATTTTTTTCAGTTGTAACTTTTTTAGTTCTTTACATATTCTGGATGTTAATTCTCTGTCAGAAGAGTAGCTGGCAAAGATTTCCCCCATTCTAGATGCTCTCTCTTTATGCTTTTTTTTTTTTTTGCGGTACCAGGGATTGAACCCAGGGCCATTCTACCTCTGAGCTACACCCCCAGCTCTATATTTTTATACTTTATTTTGAAACCAGGTCTCACGAAGTTGCGGA
This sequence comes from Glis glis, assembly GCA_004027185.1. Taxonomy (NCBI): domain Eukaryota; kingdom Metazoa; phylum Chordata; class Mammalia; order Rodentia; family Gliridae; genus Glis; species Glis glis. The sequence continues at coordinate 5,173 of PVJS01050477.1, read as the reverse complement.
GGGCCTCACTAAGCAGCTGAGGCTGGCCGCGAACCCGGATCCTCCGGTCTCCGCCTCCCAAGTACTGGGATTACAAGCGTGCGCCACCACACCCGGTTCTTTATGCTCTTAATTGTTTCCTTTGCTATGCAGAGCTTTTTAATTTGATGCAATTCCATTTACTAATTCTTTCCTGAAATTTAGAATTTCTATTACAGAAATCATTGCCTATGCCTGTATGTTGGAGTGTTGAATCTATTTTTCTTCCAGCAGTTGCAAAGTTTCTGGTCTAATTTCTAGGTCTTTGATCCACTTTGAGTTGCCTTTTGTGCAGGATGAGAGATAGGAATCTAGTTTCATTCTTCTACATATAGATAGCCAGTTTTCCTAGCAGTACTTTATTAAAAAGGCTGTCTTTCCCCCAGTATATGTTTTTGGATCAGATGACTGTATATGTGAGGCTGTTTCTCTGTGTCTTCTATTCTATTACACAGGTCTATCTGTCTATCTTTGTGACAGAACCATGCATGCTATTTTTGTTACTATAGCTTTGTAGTATAATTTGAAGTCAGGTATTATGGTGTCTCCAGTCTTGCTCTTTTTGCTCAAAATGGCTTTGGCTATTCTGGGACTCTTTTTCTTTCATATAAATTTTAGGACTTTTTTTCTAGTTTTGTAGATAATACCAGTGGTATATTGGTAGATATTGCATTGGATCTGGTCACTTTTGGCAGTATGGCCATTTTAACAATATTAACTCTGCCTATCCAAGAACATGGGAGTCTTTTCATCTTCTAATATCTTTAGTTTCTTTCTTCAGTGTTCTATAATTTTCATTGTAGAGGTCTTTCACCTCCTGGTTAGATTTATTCCTAGGTATTTTTAAAGCAATTATGTATGAAATAGTTTTCCTGATTTCTTTTTCAATGGATTTATTATAGGTATGTAGAAAAGCTATTGATTTTTATATGTTGAGTTTGTATCCTGCTGCTTTGCTGAATTTATCAGCTTTAGAAGTCTTTTGATGGTGTTTTTGGAATCTTCTAAGTATGGAATTATTATTATCTGCACACAGTAATAATTTGACTTCTTTCTTTTCTATTTTTATCCCTTTTATTTCCTTGTCTTGCCAAATTTCTCTGGCTAAAATTTCAAGTACTATATTGAATAGGAGTGGTGAGAATGGACATCCTTATCTTGTTCCTGATTTTAGTTTTTTTCCATTCAGCATGATATTGGCTTTGGGTTCCTCCGATCTGCCATTTTTGAGCCATATTTTGATTAATGAAGTAGCAGGAAGAAATATTCTTCTGTTTGATATTATTTTATAAATCTACAATAACAATTATATTTCCCTGAGGGCTTCTCCTCTGCCCAGTAGAATTTCTGTTTCCTTCAACTCTTTTTCTTAATCAAAGGTTCCCATATCACTCATCATTCAAGTAGAATTTTTCAGAGAATATTCTACTTTTTGTCTTATAATGGTGCTCAAAATTAGACAGGATGCTTTAATATGAAGTAAACAGTTCAGAGCAGAGTGAAAGTTTTATCTATCATTCCTTGAACACTACAATTCTATCCATGTGGCCTAAAGGTAAAGCAGTATTTTGGTAACCATTATCCTGTTAATTCACATTAAGATTGCCATCAGTGAATGTTAGTTGCAGTGCCAGAAAACCCAGGATTTTCCCTCTTTCTCTGTATATTTAAAAGTTTATCTTGTTTTACATCCATTAGGGTGATTATTGTCAAAATAACAGAAAATCACTAATATTTATCAGGAAGCAGAGAAATAGAAACCCTATTTCACTATTAGTGTAAGTGTACAATGGTAACACTGCAGCTATTTTGGAAAACAGTATGAATGTTCCTTCAAAAAATTAAAAATAGAATTTCCAGATCATGTAGCAATCTCATTTCAGGATATATAACTAAATAAATTCAAATCAGGGTCTTGAAAAGTTATTTGCACACTCATGTTCATTGAACTCTTATTTGTAATAGCCAAGAGGTGGATGTCCATTGTCAGATAAATGGATAAAGCTAATGTAATATATACACACAATGAAATATTATCCAGCCTTAAGAAGGAAGCATTCTGACACATGCTACAACACAGCTGAACCTCAAGTACGTTATGGTGAGTTAAATGAGCCAGTCACAAAGAGACAAATACTATACAATTTCATTTGTATCTATGTAGTCAAAATGACAGAAACAGAAAGTGATATGGGAGTTGCCAAGGGCTGTTGGGGGGTGGACAACAAGTTAATGGGTATAAATTTTCAGTTTAGCAAGATAAAAATGTAGAGATATGCTGCAATTATGTAAATATACTTAACATTATTGAGCTGCACACTTAAAAATGGTTAAGATACTAAATTAATATTAGGTATTTTTTGCCACAGTAAAAAAGAGAAAAGTATATCTTGCTGTAGTATAATGTTTTAGATTGTTTAATTAATTTTCATAATGTAGTATACCATTTATTCTATTATGTATTCTCCAAACACTGTGTTATTTCTATTACATAAATGAAAATTTTTGTCTTAATTATTCATGGAAAACATTAATAGAGCAGAGGCAAGGAAAATGCCCTGTTAAACTCCATGATAGGTATTTTATCAGATTGAAACCAAGTAATTAATCAACATACCATGGGTATTATTCTTTAACAAGTCATGGTTTCACATATCTGTGCATTTTTGAGCCCATATTTTACCATCTTCAAAGATATCATAGAATACTTTGTCAAATACTTTCTGAAGCCAAGGTGCTTAACTTAATAGTTTTAAAAAATGGGATGTTCATTTCATTCTTCTCCAAAATACTGGTACCAAATCAATTTAATCTTTTTTGAACTTAGCCAGGAATTGGAAAGAAACTATCAGTTTAATTTGGGGATTTAATGTTTAGTCACTTAAAAAATTCACATTGTTATTTAATGTCCCAGTTATCTATTGCTGTATAAAACTATCTAAACTATATAAACTATCTAAAAATTTTAGTGGATTCAAATAATAGCTATTCCATTATATTTACCAGATTTTTGGCTCTACAATTTTGGTAGAACTCTGCTGGGCGATCCTCTGTCCTATGTGGCATAGATCGAATTTTATTTCATGAAGTTTAGCTTGTCTAGAGGGTCCAAGATGACTTCAGTCACATACTTGGCACCTCAGGGGGGATATCTGGACTTAGTTGGTTGGGAATGTTAATCAGAATGCCAACATGCATGATGTGCAGGGAAGTTAGACTTCTTACTTTTTCTTATGTGGCATAGGGCTGCAAGAGCAAGTGGTTCAGTCAATTCTTTATGCAATTAATTCATACAACAACTACTTATCAAGTCCCAAGTATGTGCCAGGTGTTGTTAGATAATGTGGGATGCAGTAGCGAGAGAGAGACATAGTTTCTGTGTTCTTGGAGCTCATGGTAAAGTGTGGAATAAGGTCACTGAAATAATGGCAGGTGGGGAAATATTGAGAAGCATTGTGACAAAATGTTTATATTGGAAATTTCTTCCCATGTGTAACTGCTTTCTCAGGGCAAGAAAGTTTACCATTACAGAATAACATTCTACCAAGCGAAGTGTTATTTTTTTCCTAACTGAGATATAGGCTCCCCTTCATTTAAAATTCACTTATTCGATCATATTCAGCAAAGAGAAACAAATAACACAACCTCCACCTTACATTTTTATAGGCTGATTAGCTTAAAATAACCCATTCTTTAATATTTCTTCACAGTGAAATCTATTTTGCATCACACTTCTATTTATTTTCTAATTCTTCACTGATGCCTTCTAAGAAAGACATGATATTTGTTCACAATGTTTACATATAAACAGAAAAACACTACTCACCACAGTCAATCTAAGATGCCACAAGCAGATTAATATGAATGCACATTGTAGAATCTTTCCAGAAGTTTCTTTTTATGTTCCAAACAAGTCTGTATTTAACAAATATAACTTGAAACTGGTTGGAAGAAGGATGGTTTGTAAAGAAAAATGGGAGACACTTAGGCCTTATTGCTTCTTATACCAAGGCCTGGTTCACTTTTCACTTTATAGTATATGCTTGCCACACCTCTAATTTAAATAAAAGCAAATTTAGAAGAGATAGTTCATTATATGCTTTAGAGTAGTGTGGTATGGGAAAGGGGAAGTTAAACATAGTTGATTTGGGCTTCAAATTTTAGCTCAGAGAACATTTTAATTTTGCAAAAACCTAAAACATTTAGCCTTTAAACTTATGCATACTATGAAGTAATGGGCAACTTGCTAAAAGAAGGAAATATAGTATTATGTAAAAAAGAAATAGCACACTAAGGAGGTATCTGCTTGATTTTGCTATATTTATAAACTAGTTCCTGGACGATTTTAAGGGTATGTATAAGATTCTGGGCTTAAAATAAATGTGATATTCTTTTTTTTATTTATATCCATTTACTGGTGCATTGTAATTATACATTTGATAGGTGTCAGGTTAGAAGAATCATACATGCACACATTGCCCATTTAGCCCTCCCTCAAATCCCACCCCATTCCCTCCCCGTTCCCTCCCTTTAGTGCTTTGCACAGTGATTTGAGTCTTATAAGTTTGTATATATACCTCATGCGCTTTAGTGTGTTTCCCTCCACCCCCCTCCCAACTCCCTCAGTTAGGTCATCTTCTTTGTTCATCTAAAGTTTTCATCTTCTTTGTCTAGAGTCCCTTCTAAATCTCCTCTCTAGCTTCCACATATTAAGGCGAACATCCACCTTTTCACACATTGTGCCTGACTAATCTCACTTAGCATAATGTTCTCTAATTCTTTCCATTTTCCTACAAATGATGTAGTTTTGTTCTTCTTTATGGCTGCATAAAATTCCATTGTGTACATATCCCATAGTTTTGTAACCCATTCATCTGTCAATGGACACCTTGATTGGTTCCAAACTTTGGCAATTGTGAATTGTGCAGCTATAAACATAGATACACATGCATTAGTCTTGTAGTTGGGTTTTAGTTCTTTGGGGTAGATGCCTAGAAGTGGTATTGCTGGGTCGTACGGTAGGTTCATTCCCATTCTTCTGAGGATCCTCCACACTGTTTTCCAAAGTGGTTGCACTAATTTGCACTCCCACCAGCAGTGTATTAGAGTTCCTGCTTCTCCACATCCTCGCCAGCATTTATTGTTGTTTGTGTTT